>JALIZH010020567.1:0-50481 GCA_030522465.1 Rhipicephalus appendiculatus | reverse complement strand
AGAGCTGAACTTATAAGATTCAAAGAACAGGGGGTAAAGCATGCTACTCTTCGTGGACCATAATTGTGTGACTGTAGACGCTCCCCAATGCAGAGATCTTCAACGCCGAAGTCCTCTTCCGCGAGGACTGTACCCCCGGATGAGCTGATTGATGTGATCCTGCGCAACCGGGTCTACCTGCCCTGTCTCTATGTCTACAACAAGATTGACCAGGTCTCCATCGAGGAGGTGGACCGGCTCGCCCGCCAGCCGCACAGCGTTGTTGTCAGGTAGGTCTCACAGCGTGTGTGGCATTTCTTTTGTGATGTCTTTTCAGCAAGTTGAATCTTTACATGGGGATGGTAACTCAACCTGCATTTTAATTTGGCTGTGTCTCTTGATTTCAGTAGGCTTGCCATAACAGGTTCGTCAGTATTGCCCAGCGCAAACATATCTATGTAGAAATTAAAAAAAAAACGATCTGGGTGTGTTCCGTCTAGCACTCACTCACGTTTTATGACATTTACAGCTCACAACTTGGAAATAAAGCACTAACTTCGCTGACAGCTCACATAAGCATTAATATCTTGACACTGTGCTAAAATGTAACAGCAAAGGTGGTATGACACTTTGTTCAGGTTCATGTGGTAGGACCCATCTTGGGGCTGAAGCAACGTAAGGGTTGAGAGTTAGGAGACATATTGATTGAAGACCGGTATTAATGTGATGTGGTGGATCGGTTGTGTTGACTGATGTGGAACACATGGTAGGAGGCAACAGGTGCCGTCCAATGTTCGAGTGGATACCGCTGACATGTTCCCTTGCTTAGGACATGCAGGTTCATAAGTTAAAAAGAAGATAGGTTTGCAAGGCAAAGGGTGTAGTTCACAGGTAAACCTTAGTCCGACAGACTTATTCTCTTCATGGCACGCGTCCTCATTTGACGCTCGTGCCACAAGGCTCCCCTTCATTTTACATCTTTTTTTTCCTCTGCTGCAGCCTAACAACGCTAATGTGCCTGTCGTCATTAATTTGTGAGGGCAGTACAGGCACCTCATGACAATGTATTCTAAAGCCCCGGTAGTGGCCATGCCTCGTAACCGTGATCTTAGTTATTAATTATTGGTGTGAAAACAATCTTAACTAATTGTTGTCTGTAGTCGTCAGTGACTTAGCTTTCATGCCAAGTGGGGAAAAATACACAAGCTTAAAGTGTTGTTGTCATTGGTCTGCGTCTGACTTGCCTTACCTTTTTTTTTCCCTTTGTGCCTGTCTGTGTGCTGCAACTCCCCGACCTACGCAGTTGCAACATGAAGCTGAACCTGGACTACTTCTTGGAGAGGCTGTGGGAATACTTGGCTCTCATTCGGGTCTACACCAAGAAGCGTGGATGTGAGTGGCCATCTTGGATGCAACTCTGCACCACTTGTTTGTCTGTCTACTTATCAAGTTGCATGGAACACAGGCCATTTAAAATTAATGATAAAGTAATCATCCAGAAACTGACAAATTGGTAGACTAAACTTGCGAGATATCAAACAGTAAACAATATGTAGTTCAGCAAACCAGAAAGCACGATCTGAAAAAGAGGTGCTAGAGGTGATGCCTCAACACGCCACTACCATGCCAGATAGCTTCGACGCCGGACATCTTGATTTGATGCTTAAAACGGCAACAACTTACTGCGGCCTCTCGCTTGAGCTCGTTGGCAGGCATGGGCAAATATTCAAGAACTTCGAATATTCTAACGCATATCGTAGTATTCAAAGTTCACTTCTACACGAATTTAAGTTATTCTGAATGAATGAATAGACTTATATTTGACTGCATGTAACTCCCCCTGTAAAGGTTGTTTCACTGCCACGAAGCCGCGCATCAAGGTTAAACGTACATAGTGCCCTTCATTACGATAAATTATATTTTAAGTATAAGAGCTCGTTATGCAGGTTCATATGTGTAAAGTATAGTAAATTTTAAAACATAACATATTTTGCCACTTACAAGTTGAAGCCCTACTTCTATTCAGATCTTGCTACTATTCAAGCTTCTTTCCAATTCACTTCGAACCAAAAAAAGTGACATTGCAGCGTTAACTACGTAGTTCACGAAGCTCAAATCAGCCAACGGTTGTAAACTTTGTGCACATGGCGCAGTAGCTTGGGTATATGGCATCATTTGTGGAGAGAAAAGGGAGCGATTTCTCGCTGACTTTGAGAATTTAATTGTAAATTGCAGGCCGCGTGCTGCGCTATAATGTTTGGCTGGCGTGTTCTCGGCAGCCTCGACTACCGGTCGGCAGCGTTTTCTGACCGTGCTGAAAAAGTGTTGATTCTAACATTCTTTGTTATTTGTTGTTCTTAATTAAGCTCCTCCTGACTTTGATGGTGGCCTTATTCTCCGGAGGAACGCAACGGTTGAGCATGTGGTAAGCAATATACTCCTGCTGTGCTGATACATGCTTTTCTGGCCACATGCACAACCCCAGACCCTGCCCGAGATGCAATTCATTAACCCAATATGGCCATAAAATGGTACTGCCGTATAACATGGATGAACTAAAAGTTAATGGTAGGTTTAGTCACCTATAAATAGCTCTTGAATTTAGAGGCTTGCAGTGTGCTACGTAGAAATTGGACCTATTTTTGTAGTCTAGAAAAATACACAGCACCCAGAGGCATGAAATGTTATCTAGTATTTAATTCTTTCTTTATTCACCTGTGTGTCGTTAACTGGGCAGTATAATAGGGTTTTGTGGAAACCGTTATGTACAACAGCAATACGTACACACTAAATGCAACAGCAAAAGAAAATAAAGTGATAACATACAAAATTTGTACAGAAGCAAACTGCAGCACAACCAGCACTGCATTCAGCTTGTTAGTATTAGTCGTGTTTGCAGCATTAAGAAATAAATTGGAGATTCTGTTATTGTACATGGTTTGCAGTTCGATGCCCGACTGATGGTGCCTACTGCTAATTGAAGTAAACTTCTTTACTGTACTTTAACGTATATGCAAGCTGTCTCTTTAGGCTGTGAATAGTGCATGTAAAGTTTCCTACATTGTCTGACAAAGATTGAGGTACTCTCAAACATCCTTGACAACACGTCTGAAATTTCTGCGGTATTCTCTTTTTTTTTAACCGTTGCGCAGTGTCATGCAATCCATCGCAGCATCGTCCACGTCTTCAAGTATGCACTTGTCTGGGTGAGTCACGTGTTCTACAGTGAACCTAGAGTCTGAGGAATTGTTTGCATATGTTCACATTCGTCCAGCTGCGGTAGAGATGTGGGCCGAACCCAGAGGTAGTGCAGCACGACAGTGTCACGTGGCATCATCACACGACATCATCTGGTGACTCGAGTAAAGCTGGGAGTGTTAGCGCATGCTTGTAACCTTGACGATGACAAGCACTCCCTGGTTTACATGCATAGAAATGCTAAATAAAGTAGATGGGAGGACTGCCATTGCAGCTAAATTGGTAGAGCATCAGAAGCATTATCTGAAAGTTGCGAGTTCGATCCCTTCCGGTGGCAAGCTGTCTTTTCACCCACTTTAATTTCTCCACATTTATATCATAATTACTACAATACACATAAGAGACTACAAATAACATCCCGTATACCTTCCTTGGTTTCATGGTCTGTTGGTTTTCATCAATGTTGTGTCCAACAAAGGAAAACAAGCCCCTAAGGTTCCCTTCTTTCATTTTGCCATCGGATGGTAACTCTTACGCTTGGTGGATGCCTGATTTGTTGTTTTATGGGGCAGATACATACGCTTACTAGGCATGAGCGAATATTCGAGCACTTCGAATATTTGAAGAAATATTACAGTATTTAAATTTCGCTTCGACACGAATTTAAATTATTCAAAATTTTGAAGTATTCAAAATGTATTAGACTGCTCGTAACTTTCCTGTAAAGGTGGTTTCACTGCACCTTAGGAGTGCTATGCTGTCAAAACAGCTATAGTGAAAAAACCCGCACTGCCGCGAAGCCCTACTTTAAGGTTAAATGAAAATATTACCCTCCCAACAATTAATCTTTTTTTAAGTTTAAAAGCTTCTTATACAAGTTCATATGCTCTAAGTATAATAAATTTTGAAAGGCAACGTAAATTTTACCAGTTATCACTTGCATCCTACTGAAATTCAAAATCTTGCTACTATAAAATGGCATCCGCTTTACTTTGGACAAAAAGAATGACATTGGCGCATGCCCCGTTTGAATTTAAAAAAAAAATATCGTGCAGGTTAGTTAAGTCATGAAAGGTGTGCTCATTTTTCTCTATAATATTTGATATATACTATTCAAACTATTCAATTCAAAATTATTCGACCAAAATCGTTATTAGCTTCGAACCTAAAGTTTACTATTTGCATATGCCTAATGCTTACACATCAATACTAGGCTTGTGCGAATATTCGAATGCTTCGAATATTCGAACGAATATTACTGTATTCGAATTCGCTTCGATTCGAATTTAAATTGTTGAAAATTTCGAAGTATTCGAAATGAACGAATAGGTGTATATTAGACCGGATGTAACCTCTGCAAAGGTGGTTTCACTGCAGTGAAGGGGTGCTAAGCCGTGAAGGCAACTATTCAAGTGTATATCAGCCAGCATAACCCCCTGTAAAGGTGGTTTTACTGCAGTGAAGGGATGCTAAGCCATGAAAACGCCTATCCACTGCCGTGAAGCCCCACTTCAAGGTTAAATGAACATATTACCCTCACATTGATTCATCATTTTTTAAGTTTAAAAGGCTTGTTATACCATCTTAAATGCTCTAAATATAGTAAATTTTAAAACGTAACATATTTTCCAGGTTATCACTTGCATTCTACCGAAAGTCAAATCCTGCTGCTGTTCAAAGTTGTTTCCACTTCCTTTGAACCAAAAAGAATGGCATTTTGCACAGGCCTTGTTTCAATTTGTAAAAAATATTGCGCAGGTTCGTTGGGTCATGACAAATATGCCCATTTTTTTTTTATAATGTGTGATATATACTATTCGAATTCGATTAGAAATTATTCAACCGAAAATCAATATTCGCGAATTCACTTCGAGCCTAAAATCCACTATTCGCTCAAGCCTAATCAATACACATATCCTTGTCTCACCCTGTGTGATGTAGTGCAGCTTCGCTTGTCATCCATAGAGTTTCCTTATAAATACACTAGAGGGAACTCTGGCGCTAGTGTCTATGGGAGCTGCAACGCACGGCGCTTCAGCCAGCATGGGAATGATGGGTAGTACACGGATTTGTCTAGTCTTTGTTCTTTAGGCTCTGTGTGGCTTTGCCGCGAGACGAAGTTCAGCAAAGGTTCAGCAGTTACGTTTCACCACCTTCACCTTTTTCTAGGCTCACCAACTCAAATAGGCTCACGAAGTTCACAACGATTCGTTCTTTTATTTGAAACAAAACCAAAACGCAACAATAAACAAAGCCACGAGTGCGTTTCAAGCCTGCAAGTACGAAGACAAGGCAAATTTGTGTACTACCCATCATTCCCATGGTGGCTGAACGATAGCAGTGCCAGAGTTCTTTCTAGTAAATATTGTTGGAAACTCTATGTTGTCATCAACCTCCAGAGAGTGGAATGGCTACTCAGTGTACTTTTTTCCTTTTTCCATCCCATCAGGGCACAAGCACCAAGTACAGCCCACAGAGGGTCGGCCTGCAACACGTGGTTCACCACGAAGATGTCGTCCAGATTGTCAAGAAGTGATGCGACCTCCGTGCCCTAGGAACTGCAATGATTTACACCTGCCGTGGATGAAATGTTTTGGCTGGAGCTTTTTTTCTCTGGCCTTGTGACAGTGTCTGTATTTTTGAAGGATGAAATCATAAAAAGTGAAAAGCCCAGTGATCAGCTCAGCTTGAGACCAGAGTCCGGTGTGGCCTTGTTTTTGCATGCTTTCCTCTGTTTGGGAGGTGGCAGTTTGCAGTGTGACCATGCTCGTGGTTGGTGATGGGAACAATTAAGTTGGAACTGTGCAATTTATAAAACTATACGCTTTCTAATAAAGGCTGACCGCAACAAAATTTCAGATTACATAAAAGCTTAGCTTCAGGTGGCGCAGAAATTCACAGTCTGAAATAGGAGTGGAAATGTCACAAAAAGCTAGAGAAAACATGACCACTCAAGCACTCCGTACAAATGGTTAACCAGCAAAGCTAAAACACTTGGCCCGGTGTTTGTCACAAGCTGGGATCTATCGAATTATCTTCTGTTGCAGCTTTTGATTTCTCTGTCGCTACATTTAAGGGCACCAGGGTAAGCCCTATATATCCCATGCATTTTTGGGCATTTTGGGGTACCATTTTCTCAGTGACTAAAAGGGAATATCCCACATACATAATGCATATACCATTTTCTTCCGAATTTCCCGGTTTTTTAACTAAATCAGATTTATTTAGATCTGACTAATATTAGAATTTCGGTAAATTTTTTACCACTAGGACCCTAAATTTTTAGTTAATTTGCATCTTCGAAAATTTGTAACAAAAACTTGAAAGTGCATAACTTCAATTCTGCTTCGGTAGTTGTATGCATTTATGCAGAATACAAGAAAAAATAATCAACAGGTTATCTTGGAATAACATAGGATATCATGGTACCTAAGTAATAAAAAACATGGTTTTGAGATAATCGAGTTTAAAGTTATAAAACAGCTGAAAAGCGAACATACTTTGCTACAAACACCGTTCAACTATTTTATTTAGCAGCTACGAGCTTGGTAATCATTGCCAAGGTCAATTTTTTACTTTTCGAGCCGGTCGTCTTGCTTGCCTTGCTTCTTTTGTGAGCTGTCATGCAGCTCTATCCGCAACGTATCGTCGAATTGTAGTAAACTTTTTCCAGCAAATTGACTGTAATTTGGCCAAGCTTCAATCCCAGTTATTTCGGAATTTTGGCTTGTGTGATACTGCGATCATTAAACGAAAGACCGACATCCAATGTTGCAATCCTTATGACTCTGAAGCCTAAACAAAGACAGCAAGGACTCTGCGACGCAATTCCCATTAGCTCAACACTTGCACCGCACGGTTTGCGCGTGCAATTCGGTCTAATTGCATGACAAAAAATGTTCATGTCCATTAGAGCATACCCATTGTCACCCTGCACGCGAATCGCCTCGAAGAATGCTGGAAGGGCTGGGAGGTTCGATGTCTAAGAGCTTCCAGGTTCAGCATTCAGCACCTCAGTACGTCGCCGGCATTTATTCGCATTTACAAGAGAAATGCATTGGTTGGCATGAAATCTACACTTGCTGAAGCCATTCTCTACCCTCAGCATCTCAACTTATTGACAGGCATGGCAGAACAAGGTGTAATGAAGCTTGGAGCTGAAAGTGTTCGAATGGGCGTGCTCTGAACAACAAGTGTGAATAAACAAGTGCACAGTGTGGTCGGACTGCCTTAGGAGTTGCCCAACAGTGTTTTATACACAGCCGACTCCACACAAGCATTTTGGCTTTCGTACACAAAGTTTTTTTTTTTTTAGAGAAATGGTCAGTAAGCATGGAGGGCATACGAGGGCCTTGTCCTTGGATGTGTGTTCACTCACCACTTGCTTTGGGAAAACTGGTTTTTACAGCCACAAAAAATACTTTTTAAGAAAAGCACGAATGTGGAAAACATGCACAAAGGGACACAATTCCCAAATGTCAAAAAAAAAAAAAAAGTGATTTTTTTTTTTGCAGATTTTGTTTTACCCTGTGCCCTTAATAAAAGATGTATGCTTATAAGTTTGCATTTGGTGACATTAGCTTAAAGGATATACATATTAAGAACACTTAAACAGTCATGGGAACAGCCAAGAGCACTTTTTAGCACATTCTGTAGCATAAAAAATGGTGTTTTGTAGCAGCTGACCTCAGTTTTGTAGCATGTAAAAAAAAAACAAGTTAAAAGCTGCTTAATGCTTTTCAAATATAGCACAAATTTAAGTAATGACGAGGTGCATTAAAATGATGAGTGCATCAGAATGTTTCTAGGAAAAGTATCAAACAGCAACACATCCAAACAATACCACAATAAAGTTGCAAAACAAAACAAGTTTGAAGAACTGCTGTGCTGACCGAAAGGTATACGCTTTAGCCAGTAGGAGAGAAGTTACTTTTGTCAAAATGAAAGACTGCTAGTATATGTATCGAGTTGAGTGTCTTCGTAGTGCAGAGCACTTTGCAGTAAAAAAAAAAAAAAAAATGCAGCTACACCTTGACAAGTATAATGGAGTACCTAACTCTACATGTTCATAGAACACCACATATTTTAACGTAAAAAAATAAATAAAAGGAAACGTTCATTATTTCAATAAACTGCAGATAAGTATGCTGAAATATCCGCTGTTTCTATGAATCACAGATATTTCAATTTCTTGCCTAGGTAAATAAATTGAAGCTATTGCGGGCACCTGTGGTGAAATGGTTGAACAACCACACATGAGGTTTTTTGCTGATAAACACACCTCTCAAATCATGCACTGCATGGCAGAGAGTGGCAACTGGTATGCCGGTAGACAGTTGTGGTGATGCAAAATGTAAGGTATCCTTGGTTATCTTGCAAGCAATCAGCATAAGCGAGAAATAGGGTGTTTCAGCTTGTTTTGGGATACCACAGAATAAAAAGAAGCTGTCCTGAACATGCTGAAGAAAACGACAAATTCGATGCTTTCACTAGAAATAAAAGAGTTTTTGCTGAGTGCAGTGCCTACTGCAGTGCAGTGCAATGCATGGCTGCTGCCATGCATTGTTTAGCAATGCACGGTGACTGTAGCATGGAGTGTTGCTAGATTCTTTTTACATAATGCATGCAAGATTTTGTAAAACAGAAAATGTGCCAGCCATGAAGAAAGCTGTCGCAATACTGGCTGTTGCTTCATTTCCACAAAGGCTACACCAGCGGTAAAAGCACGTAGGTACAGTACTTTGGAAAGCTTTGGGAGCCAGTGCAGAGCCTAGCGAAAATGTGAAATTGTCCAAGGGCACACTATTATGCATGAGTGCACACTCATGCATAAAGTTGGGAGAAGTGATGACATCCTTTACATAGGATGGTGACAACCACTATTTGGCATCGACCAGAAGTCATCTTGGTTGTAGCCTCAGAGGTTGTGCAAGACTGTTTTTACTGTTTCACAAACTCTTGAAGGCCGCGTTACGGAGCAGCGTTGGATCACTTTGTCTCTTATGTAGCATGGATGTAGCAGCTTTAACAAAACGTAGTATGTTGTAGCAATTGCAGCAGCATTCCCATCACTGCCTAAAGGATCTTACGAGTAGTGATTCATGCTGTGGTGGGCATTATACCTAGCTATATATGCTGCTAAAACCTGAAGAGAAACTAGCGCATTTTAGTGGACCAGTGCTGAGTAGCGGGGCTTAGGGTTATGACTAGGGGCTTTGAGGGGGTTCTGACCCCCCCCACTTCCCCATCAAAATCTTTTCGTCCTTTAACTTTTCAGTTGACACTAAAATATTTACGCACCTTCACAGTAACCACCAGTTGCCAAAATTTGCCGTTCTATGCAACCCCCCCCCCCCCCCCCCACTCAAACAAAAATAAAAATAAATTCCTAGGTACAGCCCTGGTGGGGCTCGCCCAATTTCGGCGGCACATACATATTCCTGATGATAACAACTTCTGCACATTTACAGACGACTATACCCACAGACTGTCATGCGTGATACACCCTATATTATATATATGTGCATAGTGCTTCTGATTATTTTCTTTTATTGTTTTTATTTTATCTTTGTGTGTATCTGGTATATTACTACCATGCTGTTGGTATAGCCGGCTCTTACGTAGCCTACCTCCCCATATTTTTCATATATAAATAAAAAAAAACACATTGACCACATCTTTAAACTTCCTAGCTATACACAGCTTCGCAGTGAAAGATGATTTAATTAAGAGCTAAGCAGTTTAGGAAATCATTCCTTGTTCACCCCGTACCAAAAAACTATGATCATCATAAACGGGTATGTGCCACAGAAATTGGTTAAATCCCGCTACACTACTCACCACTGGTCCACAAAAAATGCTCAGGGCAACAGTTAGCCCAACAAATGGCTGCGAAGCAACAGCGGCGAGCCGAAGTCCCAAGTACGTACAACGAGAGAATACTAGGGAACGGGAAAGGCAACGGTGGCTGCGAGACCTTGAAGTACATGGAAGGCCTATGCCAAAGACAACACGTCTGCGACTGTCTATGGTTTAACTCGAACCCCTCTGCACTGAGAATCAACGTAGAAACAACCTAGCATCACCTAGCTAAATCCTAACAGCAACCTGGAAACAACCTAGAAGCAACCACATTAGACTTCAGAACCGTCCAGTTTTGCTGTTTCAAGGCTTATGCGGCTTAGTGCAAAACCAAGAAAAAAATTAAGGAAGCTTCGCACTAGTGGTACCAAGCTCGAAGAAAGAGCAGGGTTGGGTGGCCTTCCTAGTTTCTCTGTACTTTTTGTTTCTTTCTCTCCATTTTTGTATCTCTCTTTTTTTATACTTTTCTATTTCTTTCTAGTTCTTTCCATCTTTATTTCTCTTTGTCTTGTTCTCTGTTTTTCTATCTCTTTTTCATGTCTGTTTCTCTCCATCTTTTTACGTCTTTATCCCTTTATTGCTCTCCAGTTTTCTTTCTCCCTCTCTCGGTCACATGCTTCACTTCGCTTTGCAGAGTTCTCGTTTGACACTCGCAGCTGCTTTACTCGTTAGCGGGGCTTGGCCAATTCCCGTGCCGCATACCCACCTGTGGAGTTTTGCACGACAGAGCAAGAGTTACCGATAGCTTTTAAAACGATATTGCCGCTCGACTGGTGTGACGCATGACAAGGGCGTCACCTAGATGGGACGCATGGCTCCTCGGCATGAGGTCTAGGAAATGCGAGCTTGAACACTCGGTGCGCATGAGTTATCTGTTTTTGTCCTGTTGTTTAGCACTGCTCCAACAGTTATGAATGAACATTTTATCAGTGTAAGCCATAGGTTGGCGAACTCACTCATGAGACAACTCACTCGGACTTACTCAGACTCAAATCAAGTCGTGAGTATAAGTCTGGGTGAGTAATATTTCGGGGAGTTTGAGTCCAAGTGAGTCCGGTGGAAGAAAATTTTCGTGAGTGTGAGTCCGAGTGAGTTTGGCTCAGGAAAATTTCGGTGAGTGTGAGTCTGAGTGAGTGCAAAGCGCAAAATATATTTCTTGAGCGAGTCCGAGTGAGTTCCACATTTTTTTTTGCCAACCTATGGTGTGAGCTGACCTAGCGTTTACCTGCATTGTCCTTCTTAGACAACAAAATTTTGTCCATGGGAGTGACAAAATATGAAAACCAGAGTTGATGCAACCTGTGCTTTTTTTTTCGCATTTATTATCCAAACTGTCTTCAATTCCACGTGGCAGTGCTGTGGGCACTCGTTCACATCTGCAGACCACTCAAAGTCCGGTACAACTGTAACGGAGAAACAGAAAAAAAAGAAGTCATTGTTTTTCATAAACACGTTTGAAGCACACCAAGCATGCATACTTTATGCAACCATATCGAATGATTCGTGCATTATAACTTCAATTGTTCGGACATTAAAACTATAAGGCATTAAACAGCAGCAGAATGCAATTAAAAAAAAAAAATCTTGCAACGGTGCCACAGGACTGAACTCAGCACCTGTACTAATGATCCCCAAATGTATTTAAAGTGGTATTGCCGAGCAAGCAGGACACAGAATAAATGGTCTCTTCCACAAGCCTTTGTTTAATGATGGTTTCAGAAGACATCATTGTTGCAGTTCCTGTGCTCGTATGATGGGTGGCAAACATTAAGTGGCCAGTAGAAACATGTAATTACTGTAAATTAAGATTAAATTGTAGCGCTTTACGTGCCAAAACCACAATAAGCTTATGAGGTGTGACATATTGGGGGACCGCGCCTAGTATCGCCTAGTATGATCGCCTAGTATTCTTTAATATGCACCTAAATCTACAAACGTGTTACTTTTTTTTTATCATTTTGGCTCTCGAAACGTGGCCATTGTGGCTGTAAATAGAAGTTGCACCCTCCCATTTAGCTGCACAAAATCATAGCCATTGAGCCGACATCACGGATGCCAGTAGAATTACAGTAGACTGTTGTAAAATAAAACCTGAAGGGACCAGGAAAATGTTTTCCATTTAACAGGAGTTCCACCTACTGAGAGATGAACCGGAGCGCAGAATTCAAGTACAAAACCAATCATATTAGATGCGGTTTTTGCACTTACACAGCAATTTCGTTAAAGAGATTTCCATTTACAGATAGTCTACTGTATAAATTGTGGACAGAGCCTATGAATGTTTACGCATATTTCTAAAATCACGCAACTCTGAGTGCACCGCTTGACGAAAGTAGCACGGAGGACAAACAGTACAAATTTTGCTAAGATGCATATATTTAAAAAAAATTGCCATAGCTGCCAGTTAAACTTTCACTGGATGTTGGAGCTTACATCGGTTATGTAGTGAAACTGCGACAACTGGCTAGGAGAGGGTAAAAGGCCTGGAAAACAAAAGTGTCTGTCGCCAAGCCGGGCACTGTTCATAAAAAAGAGAAGCAGTGCTAATTTTGCGAGGCGACATTTGCGTTGGGATGCAACGCTGGCACATTACCAGAACGGTAACTCGTCAGCGCAACATGCTCAACGGATTTATTTACCACGGTTGTAACGCCAAGCATTCGTTGCGGAATGCCTGGATGACTTGACCATGGATGCCAGTGCAGTAAGGCAGAAAGCTCGCTTCAAAAAATAAAATTGAAAAAACTCCTTTCAACAAGCATGTACCGTATTTACACGAATATAGGTCGACCCAGTTTTTCAAATTTGACAATCCAATGTTGGGGGGTCGACTTAGAATCGAAACCAAAACTAGAGCTTTTTTTTTTTGCCGAGCGATTTTTGGGGGGGGTCGACCTACACTGGAGTCGACTTACATTCGTGTAAATACGGTAAGGTATAACACTGTGCCAGCTCCTCAACTTCTTGTCTTGTGAAAAGAATGTGCTGTTTTGTACCTTACTCAAAGGAACCAAGCAGACCAACGTTTTGTTCATCAACAGCCACATTATAGTGCCGGAAACTCTTAGATGCTATATGTAATTCCATTTGAGGCTAATTATAAGCTTATGCAACATTCATTCAGTTATCATAAAATTAATTTCTCAAATTTCGTTGTACGGAGTATCAATGGCCTCAGCATGATCCAAGAAATTCAGTAGGACTATAACCACATTGCTCTGTGTCCCCTGTAATAACAATTGCAGGACTTTTGAAGTTGACACCCGCACAAGTTTTTCTGGAAATGTTCTTCAAAGATGAAACGACGCAGTTTGTATTATTAAATTTCTTCAATCTTTCAGAGGCCACTGATACTACCCCGTTTACTGAAACGTCAGCAGTTTGTAAAACCTCAGTTTCTGGATTGGCTTGGCTTGGCTCACCTCCTCGAACTTGTGATACTGGCGGATGTAGAAGTCACCATAGCGCCTGGCCACCTTGGTGTCAGCTATGTGTATCATGTCCTGCAAAGAAGACCGCAAATAGGCATGTTGTAATAATGTTCATTCATGCTATTCAAGCCATCAAAAAATAACTGTTAAACCAGAGGGGTCAGGGTAGTCTGGCATGAAAAATTTGTTCAAGTTCATTGTTAGGAGTAGGCGTGGGCGAATATGTGATTGCTTCGAACGTTCAAGCGAATATTACAGTATTAGAATTCACTTAAACACTAATTTAAATTACGTTAAATTTAGAAGCTTTCAAAATGAACGGAATAACGTATACTTTGCTCCACGATACATCCCTGAAAAAGTGTTTTCACTTCTGCGTGGGGCTGCTCTGCCGTGAAACCGCCTTTCCAGAAAAAATCCACACTGCCGCGAAGCCACACACTTAGCCTAATTGTGCATATTGCCTGCACCAGTTAGAATACTGTAATATTCATTCAAACATTAGCAGTGATGCTACCGAGGTCTTCTGATTTGGAGCAATTTTTGGAGCAGCAAAACTTTCATTTTGGAGCACTTTGGAGCAGCAAAATTTCCATTTTGGAGCACTTTGGAGCAGGTAATTTAGCATCTGGGAGCACTCTGGAGCAACTAACATCCTAGAGTAGACTGGAGAAGCAAGTTGCATTTACATTCAAGGACCTGAATAATTATTTTGGGGCTCTTGTGAAGAGCTAGAAATATTTCGATTCATTGCAAATCTCAAGGAACCAATCATCTCAGGAACATACTCTATTTCACTCGATGATGCAGAAATGAGGGCGTCATGCGGTTGAGCATTTTGGGACAACTTGTTCAGCGATTATTTTCGTAGCATATAAACACAATACCGGTTCAATAAAATCGTACTTTATGAAATAACATTCTAAATACATGTATGTGGTAATCGGCAGACATTGTAGACAATCGCTGTGACCAGGCCCGTAGCCAGGAATTTTTTTCGGGGGGGGGGGGGGGGGGGGCACCTGTTGAAAACTCCGAAAAACACCTGTTTTACCATTCTTGGTAAAACACCCCCACCATTCGAAATTCGGGGGGGGGGGGGCTAGCTCCCCCCCCCTGGCTACGGGCCTGGCTGCGACGTACAACAATGCCTCAACGCTAAAGACTCGCACTGTCCCAAATGCATTGCCCTAAGACGACTCCAAGCAGAGAGAGGTTCTTTTTCTTCACGATCGATTATATTGCTGGGCGTAACATGATGTCACTTAGCTAGCCTCATAAAGCCAACCTCCTCCGACACTCCTTTCCCTCTCTCTGAGGCCTGGAGCAAGAGCATTCTCACAGTGCTTCTGGACTATCGTTTGCACATGCGCAGGATTGCCCGGATATGGATTCGCTTCAATCGAGCTTCCGCGAAAGTGTCAGAAAGTTCGTTCAACGGTGGACTGCATGATTTAACAAACTTCGTTGTCCTTTTGCAGTGAGGTTGTATATGGCTAGGGAATTCTGTTTGTACACCGAAAACCCCCTGTAGTGCCCTCTAGAAAACAGGGCAAAAAAAAGGAAAAAAAATAAAACTCACAGGGAAGGTCCATTCATCTAACACGACTCAAAGGCGAGAGCCATTTTGTTTTTATTGCGACAGCAATTATATGGACATTCTCGACTTTTGCCGCTGCCGTCATATTTTGTGTAATGTTCAAATCGATAACATCCCCCCGCGCATCGTATGTTTTACAATCGGGTAAAAGCGCGCGAGCGGGGGCGACGAACGTGGCTGAAGCAGAGATAAAGAGAGCCGGCCTATCTCCGTTGCACGGAGGCCGCATCCGATAACATCACCGCGCGCGCCAGGCCTGCCATCGATTGCTACTCAAGCAGACAGGAACGCCCCACCCGTCTTCAAAGAGCATGAAATAACGCAAAGGTAGGGGCGGTGGGGGGGTGTTGTGTCGCTAGAGCAGCAACACTAAACTTTGACTTTAAGGGCGCGGTCGCGATCGCTGGCGCGCTGTTTCGGCAGGCATCACAGACGGCTCGTATACCCGTCTACGTGTTGTGCTCTCAACGCGTACAGACTGTGCGAAAACGCTTCTCTCCCTGGAGCGGCCACTGATCCTTGATCCGCAAGGCGGCAATACCATCGCCGCGCCATTTTGGAGGTCCGTGCATACGCGCCGTTCGTGCTGCACGTACATCGGCGTGCAAGAGGTGTTCGGGAGGTCTCTAGTCATCCAAGTCGCCGTACGGGTCTCGAACACAGCGCGTGCAGAACGCTTTTCGCGCATGCGGCGAGTGTGCGGACCTTCAAAATGGCGACCCCGCCGCTAGCGCTTCTCGCGGATGACGTCAAGTCTTACTTCGTATAACAATACAATTTGTTGGTATCGCATTCACTGCTTCGAGCTTAAGCGAAACTAACAAATTGTATTGTTACACTAAGTAAGGCCAGCAGCTCTTTTGGACCCGATCTCGCGTAAGTAAACAGAACGCTGGTTAATGGGAATATGGCCACTCCAGGTGCCGAAGCGGTTTTCGTGTTGTCAGTTCTTTAAACACGAAGTAGCGTAGAGAGCACAGCAAGATTACGAGCAGTCTCACCATGCCTCGAGATAGCGCGCGCCAGCGACTGCGCCCTTCGAGAGACGAGCCAACCGCCCCCCCAGAACGAAGCAATGAATGCGATTTCCACAAAAATAATTACAGCGCGAACACCCGGCACATTCCCACACGCACACACGCAGGCACCAAACACGCACCTGGGTGTGTGGGCGTGTGTGAATGTGCCGTGTGTTTGTGCTCTAATTATTTTTTTTGGAAATCGCCAACCAACTAGCCCAACAACGAGTTCTTTTACTGTGAATGCGATACCGTGATTTTATAATTTTTTTTTTAACCATCAGCTATTGATCCTGGAAAGCGAGGGGCGGAGGTGTAACATTGTATCTATTCCTATGGTGTTCCCAGATTTCATTCCGCGATGTCCAGAAATAGACGTGACAAACATTCTGGCGGCACGCGTGCAGTTATTAGTGAAAATTGCTTTATTTACGTGCAGTGCGACTCTGGAAACGAGCTATCAGCAGCGTTTCTGGAAAGGACAACGTCCGCCGATGAATCGCCGCCACACTTACATGCTACCGATTCGCCAAAAGCGTCACGAGCCACTGCGGAGAGCATGTTTTGCCATTGGGCCGACTTGCACGACAGAAGCTGCATCGGCACCGCGCATAGGATCGTGAATTACTTGGGACGCACGCGCGACCACTGTTTATTCAGCGGAATAATTCTTAGCACGTGGTTGTGACTTTGGCCGCCCCGAGAACACGCTGCCAGGGGCGTAGCCAGAAATTTTTTCGGGGGGGGCATCTGCTTGATTTCGGGGGTGGCACCTCCTTGAAATGGTCATTTTTCACTATGTATGCCATGGCGAAAAAAAATTTGGGGGGGGGGGGGGGGGGGGCACGTGCCCGGTGTGCCACCCCCTGGCTACGCCACTGCACGCTGCACATGTTTTTACGCGCCGGCGTGGCTATTGCTAGTGATATACCCCCCCCCCCCCCCAAATCCGAGACTTTGGCGCAGTTTGGCGCAATTTCCGTTGATATTATCAGGATGGCGCAGCAAATCTGATTTGGCGCACTTTGGCGCAGTTGGCGCAGGAGTGGAATCACTGCATTAGACATTCTCGAATATTCGCCAGTGCCTACACTCAATGGGAAGATACATAACCACAAGTGCACATTCTTCCATCCTCATTTAAACATTAGAAATTCTCGAATATTCGCCAGTGCCTACACTCAATGGGAAGATACATAACCACAAGTGCACATTCTTCCATCCTCATTTAAACATTAGAAATTCTCGAATATTCGCCGGTGCCTACACTCAATGGGAAGATACATAACCACAAGTGCACATTCTTCCATCCTCATTTAAATATTAGAAATTCTCGAATATTCGCCAGTGGCTACACTCAATGGGAAGATACATAACCACAGGTGCACATTCTTCCATCCTCATTTAAACATTAGAAATTCTCGAATATTCGCCAGTGGCTACACTCAATGGGAAGATACATAACCACAAGTGCACATTCTTCCATCCTCATTTAAACATTAGAAATTCTCGAATATTCGCCAGTGCCTACACTCAATGGGAAGATACATAACCACAAGTGCACATTCTTCCATCCTCATTTAAACATTAGAAATTCTCGAATATTCGCCAGTGGCTACACTCAATGGGAAGATACATAACCACAAGTGCACATTCTTCCATCCTCATTTAAACATTAGAAATTCTCGAATATTCGCCAGTGCCTACACTCAATGGGAAGATACATGACCACAAGTGCACATTCTTCCATCCTCATTTAAACATTAGAAATTCTCGAATATTCGCCAGTGGATACACTCAATGGGAAGATACATAACCACAAGTGCACATTCTTCCATCCTCATTTAAACATTAGAAATTCTCGAATATTCGCCAGTGCCTACACTTAATGGGAAGATACATAACCACAAGTGCACATTCTTCCATCCTCATTTAAACATTAGAAATTCTCGAATATTCGCCAGTGGCTACACTCAATGGGAAGATACATAACCACAAGTGCACATTCTTCCATCCTCATTTAAACATTAGAAATTCTCGAATATTCGCCAGTGCCTACACTTAATGGGAAGATACATAACCACAAGTGCACATTCTTCCATCCTCATTTAAACATTAGAAATTCTCGAATATTCGCCAGTGGCTACACTCAATGGGAAGATACATAACCACAAGTGCACATTCTTCCATCCTCATTTAAACATTAGAAATTCTCGAATATTCGCCAGTGCCTACACTTAATGGGAAGATACATAACCACAAGTGCACATTCTTCCATCCTCATTTAAACATTAGAAATTCTCGAATATTCGCCAGTGGCTACACTCAATGGGAAGATACATAACCACAGGTGCACATTCTTCCATCCTCATGTGCCTTCCCCACTACACTACACCAGCTTCCTGAACCGTGAGCAGGCAACCGTGAGCAGTTTGGCACGGGCTTGCCGACAGTGCAAGAATTGCATCCCTGTCTGTGTGTACATAAGTATGTTGGTCGCTGTACTAAGGCACCAGCTGTGAACAAAGCTTGGTGCCAACTCTCTGAGGCGACCTTCGCAATGGCAGTCTCCACAGGCGGATCACCAGAACAGTGACTCACCTATGAGACAGAGCCAAAGGAATGATCTCCCACGGACGTAACTCCAAATGTGCAAGTTTACACATCTGGATGACTTGACCGTGGTGAATATGTAAGCTGGGCGGAGTTCCCAGACAAATAAAACACAGCGGGACCTCGGTACACAGAAATGAAAGGAACGCTTGCAAGGAACACTAAAGAGAAAGACTATGTTTCTCGTACAGTTCAACCCCTTTGTAAGAGACATGCCTCAGGGAGCGATTCTTGTCTTTTATATGAGATGTCTCTTATAAGCAGGGTACCATGCATGCATTTTCTTATCAATGCCTGTTTAAATGTAGGCACACTGGTGTCTCTTATACCTGATTGTCTCTTACATGAGTGTGTTTAATGAAGGGGTTCAACTGCATTAACACATTACAATTTCGCAATACCGGAAGCACCACTCTAACCGTAAAAACACGGTTTATAAGCGAGAAAAACAAAACAAAACAAAAAAAAAAAGCACATTTGGTCATGCCGCCTTGAAGTTCCCACAATAGCCCTCCATAATGTCACAGATTTTGACGGCACCTGTCAGGGCCTATGTACCTAATAGCTTGTCGCTAAAAATTACTTGCATTGTGTTCTAAGGGGCACAAAGTGTTAATGTAGCAAGTTTAAGAAAATCTGATCGAAACAATGTGCCCAAAATACACAAAAAGACTGAAATTTGGGATGTCACACTGATGTTACCATGTTGAGTTGTCGGTGCAAAGCTAAAGATTTAACTCACCTTCATTTAGTCTTCCAATAATTAATGAATGATAGTGAAATTAACAAAGATTTAGTTTTGAAAGAATAATTTATGTGTATAAACTGATTTCATATCTCACTTTAGTGTCCCTTCAAATATAAAAAAAAAAACTGTTTCTTAGCTGGTTGCTTGTATTCTCTACAGGTCTTAAAAAAAAAAAAGGGGGAAAAAAAAAATTACCAAATGACAAATATTCTTATGGGACTTGTTTTTTTTTTTCAATCTAGAAGACTACTTTTAAATGTACAGTGAGAAAGACCCCGTTCAACAATGTGTCATTCAGCCACTGACTGGAGCAATTAGAGCTATGTTTTTTAATATGCCACCAGGGTTTACTTGAAACTGAGAGCCTAGCCCATCCAATTGCCATCAAACAGGCCCCTCACCATGGAAATAGCTTGCTGACATCGACACGTTCACTTCTTTGTGCTTAACATATCTGACAATGTTGAAAAGGTGTGTGACATACCACTGCAAGTCTGCAAGTCTTTTTCAGCAAATGGAATAGCTGTTAGGAATAGGGAACAAGTTTTTCCAGCCCCTTGAGGAATTGACGCTACAGTGAACACTAGATCAGCTCCATCGAAACGTGACTGCCACGGCTGGGATCGAACCTGTGACTTTCGGGTCAACACCCAAGCACCAAAAGCACCGAGCCACCACGGCAGACCCACTTACACACTCTGCACTGTACAAAATTCTAATGTGAAATTTGAACCATCCAACACTTAGGCCAAGACACTCCACTGAAATGCACGCTTGCAGCCAAGCACACACGGAATGAAAAATTGAATATTCGGCATAACTGTCAACAAGTGGTGAGTGTTCTCACCCTGTCAATGAAGAAGTCGACATCCGAGCCGGACTGGAATTCACCGTCCAAGCTGCTGGAGCCTTTGGTCCAGACGACGTTCTTCATTTTGTGCTGCAACGTTGAACAAGCGGGTGAAGCAATTGCATCAAAGACTAACAATAAAAATGCGATAACTCAAACACAAACTGTGCCATGCGAAACGGTGCAAAGACAGCTAGATGAACCAAAATGCTAATTTCTCGGAGTCATTGCCTTTTTTGCTGTTACCGATTGTTCAGGAAGAAAGTACAATTACAGATCATGCCCCTGCCCCTATTAGCCTGTATGCTATTCCATGCAGCTTAATCTGCCCTGAGGCCCACCTACATGAACAGTAGGTAGGCCTTCAACAGTAGGCAGGCATAGAAGTATCAACCAACTAACCTGGGGAACCGTTGAATATTAAGAGATAAAATCCCGCAAAGACACGTGCGTCAGCTTCCCCTCTGTGCTTTAACCGACAAGAAATTGCTTACCTAATTGCTAATTGTATGTGACCAACAGAGGTCTTATTTCTTACTACTGCTTCTTTTGTTGCTGCAAAATTTTACCTATACTATAATTATTCTTTCAAACGATAAACTCCAGTTGTAAGTAGCGCCCTGTCCCATTGATTGGTCTGTATCATGTGTTTTTTGTGGCCAAGAATGGTTGACCAACTTGCCCAAGCTTGATGGCCTTAGTGAAAAGCAAGTTGGCCCTCGAGGTTGGCGTATTTTGCTTGAAAAATGCACTGCAGTCAGTGACAGCTGTTCTACAGTAAAGATTTGAAGCATGGCAAACAGCGAACAAAGGGGTGCCGGTTAATGTAAGCACAGTGTGCTTTTTTTTAAACGTAAGCCTCATGGCTGCCACTGCACTCACCTTGAAGCTGAGGAGGTGACAATGGAAGTTCCTAGTCTTTACCTGCACAGACAAGAAAGAACAATCAAACACTTTTTATTTTTACCAATCCCTCACAAATCTGGTGCAATTAACATCTGTACAGTCTTCAACTAACAATTCGGATGCTGATGATTTGGACACGACTGATTGTTTTGATAGCTCTGCGGCACTTCCACTCACCCCCATAGGGTTGAAATATTTAAGGACAACCAAAATATCAGATTAGATAATTCTCGACAAGTGACCTTTAGGATGACTAATGCTTCACAACCACATGGCCACCGCGGACTTGACAGGAGTAACAATATTTTAGCTTTGTTACGTCACTGGTGCCTCTACAACGAAACTATTCAAGTACTAGTATATAGTTGTTTAGTGATACATCTACTGCACCCAAGTCTCGAAGTAAACCATGGAGCAAGAAACATTTAGGAGTTGAAACTCAAGTCCAAACAGGCATCTCCGGGTGACCAGATAATGCCACAAAAGTAGCATGCAAGGACAGAGGCACTTCAACTGGTGCCACCTTGCAGTGCAGAGGTAAACACCGAGCAGGGGGGATAACTGGTAAATCAGGTTTTGAATTTTTTTTTTTTTTTTTTGGGGCGATTTCAATATTTCAGACCTCCAAATACAATTAAGTTTTCTTGCGGTTCCCTTTGAGTCCTAATTATTAGTCAGAGACTGTAGAAAAAAAAAATAGGAGAAATATTTTACGTTTACTTACATCACTGTCCTCGAGGAAGCTTGCCAGTTTGGAGACGGGCATTGTGGTGTAGAGTTTCAGGAAGCTGAAAGGAAAACAAGAAAGATACAATTATTCATTTAGGCTCAAGATCAAATGTAAAACGCATGACTTGCACAAGAAAGAATACTGAGAGATGTCCCTTTGGAAACAGTGATAATGGATAGGATAGCAGATAAGATAGAAAAAAAGGCACCATGAATAATGCCATGTTGAGCTTTCACGCTTTCATCTGAGCGTGTGAACTTGAGAGACAGTACAAAAAAATGTGAGGAGATAACGGATAAGTACAAGAGTCATGAAGCACCTACTAGTAAATGCTACAGTAAGAAAATCTCTCCTACATAACCACTCTATCGGTCGCCCCTTTCTTCTGATTTGTAAAACACTGATGCAACCAGGATAACTGCTCAATAGATACATTACATTGAAACATTACACGAAAATGAGGGTTAAAAAAAAAAAGTTATGCTTAATGACTAAGGGTTAAGAAATGTTGGCCGCTCCATTACAGCACCAGCCAAGACTTGACAGACGCAAATATTTCTGGACGGCCATGGCAGAGGCCGCCCTTGCCAGCGTATCACCAGAACGGTGGGACATCGACAGGACATGGCCAACAGCCTGATTTCCCACGACCGTAACTCCAAGCGCCAAGTGCTCTAACGCCCGGATGACTAAATCGTGGTTGCTGGAGCGTTACAATGTCCGCAGAGAGGAGTGGGACCAATTATGTAAAGCATTTAGAGAAGTTTCTCATGCACAAACCAGCATAAAGTTAGCTTGGCAGGTTACCGGACTACAATTTTCACAATAGACCTTTTTCAAGCAATCCCAGAACGCCCCGCGGGCGCGCGGAGCACTATGGGAAAAGTGTGTACGCCGAGCGAGCCGGCTGGCCAGCTGTGCCGTCGCTCGCTGCTCCTTCCACCGTGGGGAGCACGAAACAAAATGAATACAGTCAACTGCCGATTTTTCGGACTCCCTAGGGACCGCGAAATCGTCCGAAAAATTGGGCAGTCCGAAAAAACGAATTCATGCTTTTTAATTCCGCTCAAGTGGTCAAATGGCCACCCATGCCCGAAATAGCTTCAATGGCACCCAGCACACTTATCAGGCATTTTGGTGAGCGCCCAGGCTCTAGTGTATACATTCGGTACGTGCCGCGTACCCCGCTTAACTATTGTGCCGATACCAGCAAAGCGCGGATTAAGTTACGGCTCTCTCGCATGGGGGCGTTTGGGAACGATGACGCGAAACACAAAGGCTGTGGCGGAAGAGTGGATCGTCCGACTTTCCCCGATTCGTGTGCGCACGTAAATGATGCGCTACTGAACGAAAATCACCGCCGTGTGCAGCCGATCGTTCCTAGTTGTGTGCAGCACGTCGCCAACTACGCAACTCCGTCACTGCCGGGGCACTTGCTAGCTGTAGTGTACGCACGCGTTTGCCGTGAAGGTGTTCGTTATGCCCACTCAGTTCCTGACCGCACACGGGCGCGGCGATGCGGCTTTCGTTCCTCAAAGCAACGCGTCTGGACACACTTAGCAGTCTCGCACAAAGAGGCAACACGAACGGCGGCGCGGCGCGTTCGGGTTGTCGCCCATTAAAAGCGTGCAGTATGCTTACAACTGCGCTGGACCTCATGCACTACTACTCTCTACAAGTAGCTGAAGATACTTATCATAAAGAATTGTCAGCGATTAAGTCGTACTGGCGAGTTTGCCACCTGCCGCCATCACGCCTCCATGCATTCCCAGTGTTTATCCGTAAAGACATCGCCGCACTGCGCCGTGATAATAGCCCCTTCGTATTTTTGATCTGCTTCACCCCATAACACCTAAGCATTGCGGCAAAGCCGACTTTCGGACACTTCTACGGCCGCAAACAGATCGAATCGCGAAAGCGCTGGTTCAAACCTGCGAGACAATAGATGTGGCATAGGTTGGGGCTTTAAATAATGCCGTTTCCGACCAGAAATTTGGGCAAAAAAGTCCGAAAAATCGGACGCCGAAGAGTTTCCGCGTCCGAAATTTCAGACGTTCTTATACATGGACGTCTATGGGGCTTGTGATGGTGCCGCGAAAGCGTCCGAATTTTCAAGCATGTCCGAAAAATCTGGCGTCCGAAAAATCGGCAGTTGACTGTACGTCGCTGCTTATTGACTGTTATTAAATCCTAAATACTACATATGTCCGAACGCTCCTGCATGTATCTCTACGCATGAATTGATGAAACGTAAAAGGAATAACTGGTCAGTCAGCGTAAGTATTTACGAGTGGATGTATGTCGGATGGAACAGTTAAGCGGCATTCAAGTTATCGCGTGCCGATAAATGTAGTCAAAACGTACTATCGTGAGCTATGTGAAGTGGAACACAGATAGGTATACAGATTATTGTTTCATTATTTGATTTTAATTGGCAAGTCACACGCTGTACAAAGAAGTGAACACATTCGATACGTGTTTATAAGGGATGGGTCTAAAATTCACTTGTCCAGTGCCTTGCTCTAACAATTGGCCGTTTCTTGGTACGTGCTTTTGTTAAGTTTCACCGCGAAGCATGTCTGCAGGTACTGTTCGTCGGAACCGGTGTTTTATTTCGAGTCGGCGCATTCGAATATTGTTTAACGAGGAAATGTGATGTCATGCTTACGTGCACGGGCCAGTCGATAAAAACTTGTGCACATAAGCTGAGCAGTATATTTTCCAGCTGCAAATTGATCACTTCAAGGAAGCGGTGTATCCTGTGTATGATCGCATCGGTTTGCCAAAAGCTCATTCGCATGGCAAAGAAAGATAAATAAGGACGTCCTCCACCCGTGAATAATGAAGAAACTGGAATTATTGCAGTTATTCCATGTATTCATAAGAAGCCGCACGGCCTCAAAAAATTCAGGGAAGCGATATGGGGAGAGGGTTGTGTTTTCCGTAACAAATACAGTTAGTTGCACTTGCTCTTTAGTGCACAAAAGGTCGCAGGGGTTTGCAGTGGGCAAACAAAAATGCGGCCAGATGCATCTAAATTGTTTCTTTCTTTTTTTTTTTTTTTTTTTTTTTCAATTTTTGTGTAGGAGCTGTTAACCGCATTCTTGTTTCATGTGCTCACGTGTACATCGGCCAGGCTTACTGGTCAATGTATTAACATGTGCCTCAAAGCGCATCGAAATTCATTGATTGGAGCCGTTTTCTCATCTCGCCTCGCATTGTCACTGATGCGAATCTAATACAGTCTTTGAAAGAACAGTAATTTTGAATCGTCATCCTAATCAGACCACGCGAGCAATCTCAGCGACCTATCACATCATAAAGAACGCAGCACTTTGTGTAAAAACCTTTTCCATCGTTGCAAGACAAGGAATTCAACTTTATTAATCGACTGTTGACACGCTCCTTGGTTGTTTCACTTTTTTGTGTGTCCCTGTGACATGCGCGATGCACCTCCATATTTATATGTTTTTTTTCACATGTGCAATAAGCTCTCTGTCGTGAGTGAGCGCTTGTGGTTGGTCTATTGCTTTCCTTGCCCTGCCTCTTTCTTTCTTCTGTCTAAGTTTTATTCCAAGTTGTAGTTATGGTGCCAACGAATGTTGCTGGCGCTCGTTGTCTACAGTGAATTGATCTTATTTTACTAAACGCCGACTATACTCTCAAGCGTATACTCTTTAAATATCAGGGCCCCACATTGTACAGCTCGATGGACGTTGGTTCCAAACGCATGCGCGAATTATAGACTGCTCCTGCACTTCATAGGTAACCGAGTTATATCTTTTTCAGTTTCATTTATGCTGCAAGGCGTTCTGGTGCCAAATAATAATAATAATAATAATAATAATAATAATAATAATAATAATAATAATAATAATAATAATAATAATAAAAGATGACGCTTCTGGAGCCGCTCAGCTGATGCAACAGTGGGACAGATGGAAATCGCAGAGAAGAAGAGAAGCCGTCGCAGCTGTTCCTGGTTGAATTAGGCTGCAATAAGTTGCGCCTTGCCAAATACACTCTATCTGAGAAGCGCATTGGCACGGCGCAAGCAGGAAGCTAAAGCGCGAGGCCCGCGCTCGTCGCGGCGGGTGCTGCGGCGTACACACTTTTCCCATGAGCGCTTGCGCGCCCGTTGGGGGCGCGCGTGTGCTTGAAAAGGTCTATTACTAAATATGCAGTATGGAACAATAAGGTCTTCTCAGAGACTCAGGAAAAGGAAACACATGCTTCAACCACTGGATGCTTTGAGACAGATAATGTACAGACTTGAGCAATTCCCCTGACTGAACTCTGCCCCTTTTCATACATCGGATGTAACGCTATGGAAGCTAGCGAGACTTGTTCCAGTAGATGTGCTCGCACCGAGAAATAGATCAATTATTTTACCACCCGTAAGTGATCTTTTTTTCCCTTTATAACTCATACTTTTTCCCTTTATAACTCACTAACAAATGAAGACGCTTTGTGCCTCATAAATAAACAAACCCCGTTATCTATACCGTTGTCGATAGGTTGTTCTAGATTGCTTAGAATCTCTTTGTTTTCGTATTGTGGCTTCCGTGATAAGTTCTGGTAGCCCGCAGCCGGAGCCAATAGCAGAGGCCACATTTACGACGACGAGATCCAAGCATGAGACGCGTGGACTTTCACAGTTTGCTGACCGAACTTCTTGCATAGCTTCTACAGCATTGCTCCTGATCTATGAAATGTAGCATTACAGCATCTTGCTCCCACAATGGGACGCAGTAAAAGCTTGTTAATTCAAACTCAAAGGGGACTACAGTCGAACCCCTTTATAAGAGACACTGATGTAACAGACAATCGGGTATAAGAGACACCAATGTGTCTTTATTGAAACAGGGGGCTGATAAGAAAATGCATACGTGGTACCCTGCTTTTAAGAGACACCTGATATAAAAGACAAGAACTGCTGCCCAGTGCATGTCTCTTATAAAGGGGTTCGACTGTATAAAATTGTTCGAATAAGTGGAGTTCGAATTAGCAGGCGGGAGCTAGAATGAACGGACACTGCGGCACACCGTGCAGGCAGAACCCAAAGATGCCACCTCTGGGCTCGCTATCATGAATGTGGCAATAATATGCGTTTGTGGCAGGAGATTTTGTAAATTAAGTTCAGGGAGCTCTAACAGCGAACAGAATTAATTGATCGGTCACTGATACGCCAGAAACAAGCACTGACATGCATTCATGTGAGCAGTGAGCCGTAATGTTGAAATATGTGATGCTATTTATGCTCCAAAACACATTTATTTACACGGCAGAGTTAATGCCATTGAAATTAAATGTAATCAGTAATTTGCATAAGCTTGCACTTCTTCTGCCGTGACTCCATGAGCATTGTTTCCAGCTTGCCCAAAAGCTCCAGCACCACGTCCAAATTCTCATCTGCTGAGCAATGCTGCTGTTTCGTTGTTCTACATCTCTAGTAAATTTGGTTTGGTTTGGCAACACATTGTGATTGCTCTCGGCCAACTTCTGCGAGGAGCGATGAAAACCAGGGGCTCCCAGTTCGAATTAACTATTGTGGACAATGACGCATTCGAATTATTGGGAGTTTTCGTCCACAGAAGTACACAGGGCTGTGCCGGGACCAGGGCGTCAGTTCGAATTAACTGTAAGTTTGAATTACCAGATTTCGAATTAACGAGCTTTTACTTTATTACCATCTCGTCAAGAAAAAAGTTCACCACAGTGCACACGTCAACTAGAATATCAAACTATACTTGTGGCCTCTGATGTACCTTATTTACTAGCATAATGATCCCACTGCTGAATCTTGCCATCAGTCTTGCCATCTCACACAAGGAGGGCAGAGATGAAAGGGTAAAACTGACGTTTTCTATGATACCAAGATGGTGGTGCTCATTAGTGAGAATGGCGAGACGTCTCCGTGAACTTCAATAGTGTTGCGCATTCTGAGCTCCTTTTTTGTCTGTGCTGACTATAAATAACACTTAGGGCGCAGTTCATGTTCAGGTCAATCCTTTTAATGCAGCGTTGATACAACATTTGGGATGGCGAAACCAGTGTTTTGCAACACATTTTTCAAGCGATTTTCAAGATCCCTGGAACGTGTGCACATTTCCACTGAGCAATTTATGCAATGTGTAGTGAGCGCATGTACTTATGGCAAAAGGAGGCCTTGTTCAACTAGATTCCTTGGTTATGGTCACAGTAGCAATTGTAAGAATTCCCGCCTTCAAGTTGTTTGAATTCTCAGTACACTCAAACCTCGATATAACAAACACGGATATAACGAATTATCATAACGAAGTAAATGAAGGATAGTTTTGTCATAGATACAGTGCTACAAATTAACGTTTATAACGAATTTTCGGATATAACGAAGTTATTTCTGGGGCAGATGCAACTTTGTTATAATGAGGTTTGAGTGTACTGCCAATTGCCCTCCTGCAAATCTTGCCCTGCATAATGACTGGATCCCCAAGTCTGCACCAGTTCTGGTGAAGGGCCCCTAATGCAAGGCAGCATAAGCAAGAAAACCAACTGAACATGAAACACACAAACATCACCGTCTTCTTCATCACTTGAACAGAGCTGGTGCCGATCTGCTCCGGTACAGTACTTGCTGTTGAAATCGCAACGCTCCACACCGTGCATTAGTATGAGCCGATGAAGGGCCCACAAAGGCTATGAGTTTAACAGTGTTTGATCTCTTTAGATCCACACGAATGCCCTACGATCACATGAAGAACAAACGTGTACTACAGCTGTGCAAATTATGCAGCAAGTGACAGCTCACCTCCTGATGGTTGGGATCATGAGCTGTCCTTCAACCTCGCTGAGAAACACGTTGAGCTGCTGCTGAAGAGGCTCCTGTAAAGAAAGTGACAGTGTTACTTGATGCGTCTATCTATTGCCAACACGCAGGTCACACTCGGCTAGGCCGCAACACCAACTTGTCCAATGCAACAGCCAACAACATGGCACTTCCCAGCTTCGTGGTGAGCCATTTCAATTACAGTCAAATCTCGTTATAGCAAACCCCAGATTAACGATTTTTTCAGATTAACGAATTTTTCGAAAATCCCCCTCTAAACGCCTATTAGTTTAATGTAAAAATGTTTCATTACTACGAATTTCAGAATACCGAATATTTCAGAATAACATATCGAATTTTATCGCCCGTGTATATCCATAACACTTCAAAATAACGAATAGCAATTTCAAAAAGTTACGCGCGGCTGTAGAAACAATGCCCAGCTCAGTATCTGCCGCTATCATCATCATCAGAACGCCCGCATATTGCTCTTCGTGCCTGCCCTAGGCAAATGTGCGGTAGCCCTATCGCCATCACAATCGCCTGCACTTATTTTTCGCGTCAGGTTTCGGCGTTTCGCCGCGTGCCTTTGTTTTGTCGGGCAGCTTTACCTGTGCGCTTGTTACACGGCTGTTTTCTCGCCTTCGGATTGGTGGCTGTACGTTCACGATGAGCTCCGGAAGCAGCACGAAAGGAATACGGCGACAGTAAAAAGCGTGACGCGAGTGACCTATGGGATGAAGTCGCCGATGATTCACCCGTGCATGCTTCACAAACGTTTGAACACTACACACAGTGCGACAACGAAGTATGCACGTTGGCTTAGCTGGCGACCGATAAGATCCATATTATTTGTCGTCGTAAGGAAACGGCTACGAGAGCGAAGACGACGTTTACACAGCGTGCGCGAACCAACGTGAACATTCGGTATCTAACGCTGATGCTTCGAAGTGCGTAAGAAGGATGTGCACGCCTAAGAGTTCGTCTCGCAGCAGTCGAGCTGCACCCATCAGGCTAAGATCGCGCTGTTCCTCGAATAAATGTGCACTGGTTACGTAATATTTCATGTATTTGTTTTTTCGCGCTTATTAGAGTACAACGCGATCGTGGATGCACAGGTAGGCGATTGATGTCATTGCGTTTACGATTTTTGCAAAAATTTTCAATACTTTCACTACGATTTTTCAAAATAACGAATGATTTTGAGCAGTCCCTTGAGATTCGTTGTATCGAGATTTCACTGTACTACCCACAGTTCGCTTGCCATTTAATTAAGAATTAAAGTGAGAATGAGAACAGTAATTTCCAGAAACTAGATAATGATTCAAGACCCACTGCTACTCAACCACCAACAATTCCTAAGTGCTCAGCTGGACGAGAGACTAGCTACTTTTCTTTAACTGTTCCAAACTATTAAGACTGTCTGATGATCTGTTTCTTTAGAATGACTGTTGCATAGCGTAACTTGCTGGGCCAGTCTTCAGAAAACTGGCTCAACAAGTTGAAGAGACCAACTAGTGCTGTGTGCACAGAGTTTGACAAGCACTGCATCAACATGGCAACCAACCAATCAAGAGCGATCCCACAAAGTTCCCAAGCAGCAACTTACAGTACATTCGACTGGCCCAAACAACGTTCTCGATTTGCCACTTGGTTCTGCAGTGATGAGTGCTCTTGACGAGGTCAAGCAGCTTCAAGAGCAAGTAGAGCAACCATACGACCAAAATCTAGTTGGATCTCAAACGCACTTCCAGCACTCCAAGCAGGAGTGCAATGCTCTGAATGAACTGAGAAAATATGCCCAGAGCCCCCCATTTCAGCCAGTCTTAACTCAATACTTGCTGCTAAGTGTGCTCAAGAGCAGCCACCTGAATGTGCCAACTGAATGTACCATTCAACCGCACCATACTTTGCGAACGTTGAGCATGGCCTCAATGCACAAAACCGAAGCCTACATTTTAAAAATAGAAGTGACAAATAGTATGCATCACATGCACCAACTGTTGTGAGAATAGTTGCATGCAAGAGTGCCAGAACTGACCTTGGCGTAGTTTCTCGTCTCCTTGTTCTCGAGAGTGGCAGCGTTGAGGGGTGGCGGCACCGGGTTCAGGAACTTGGGGCAGGCCACGCTGAAGATCTCGGCAAACACGGCCTTGTCCCTGCGTTCGATTTGAATTAGTAAATAGATATGGTCCACTGATGGATGGTCATTTCGCCAAGTTAACAAGCCCCTCCCGTTCCCAGTTTTAAACTAAACTAACGCTTCAGTCTTCTATTTCTTCAGCCTTAGCCCCATTTGTAAACGAAACAGAAATAACGACTTACTAATTGTTTTATTTAAGGATACATGTTTTTTGGTATCATCCAGTCACATCTGAGGGGCAGTGAGAAGAGAAGGTGACCGGTTTAGATTTCGCACCAAGTCTGCCCATGTGACAAATGAACAAAAAACAAGTATACCTACGTAATGCAATTTTGGCGTTCATAAAATTCTAACAAGTACCGAACCTTGAACAGGTCTTCTACATAATGCACAGTACACAATATCCACATAATTTGTCAACATCTCTTTTTACAAAAGACTGGGTTAGAAGAGGCAAACAAGGTGGCTGCACACACAGCACTGGTAAATACGGTCAACGACAATTTCTTTTTTCCCGGCTTTCTGCGGTGATACCAGGTCAAAAACGGCATTTATCGAAGGCAACACTGCCGCCACGTTGATTATCACGCAACCTTGAACAAGTGCTACCACGTGCTGATCAGCCTACAGCTGTAGCTGTTCCCAAATGTCAACTTTGCCGTAATGCAGAGGGGTTGCACATTCAAGCACACCCAACATACTACGACGAAGAACATGAGCAATGGAAAAGAATCATCACGGGGCACTGCCTGTCTTCCTTAATACACTAGACTGTCGTTAAAACCTGAAAAATATGTTCTGTTTAAAATGAGTTCCATATACTCAGAGAGGAACAGGGGTGCAAAATTCATGTAGGAAACTAATGATATTAGGGGCTGCTGTTTTACGTGTCTGTAAGACACAATAAGTCTACAGTAGGCTCTCAGTAAATGGAAATCTCTTAAAGAGAACTGCTGCTTAAATGGGACAACCGCATCTAATATAATTGGTTTCATACTTGGATTCTGCAACCCCGTTCATCTCTCAGTAAACGGAACTCCTGCTAAAATGGAACACACTTTCCTGGTCCCTTCAGTTTATGTTTAACTAGAACAGAACCTGAAAATGAGAACTTCAGGTTCTGTTTAACGAAAATAAACTATATTTAGGGCATGACTGTGGCAATTTGAACAATGAGCAATGAAAAGGCATACTCTTTTTTTTTTTTGACTACCCAATTTTTTTGGGCAGTTTCACGGTACTAACAAAGTGCCGCGCTAAAGATAGAATGTTGACTGTTACATCACCTACCCACGCTGCATCTTGTTCATCTGCTCTCCGTGCTTGTCCTTCAGGTGAGACAGGATGCTCTCGTCGATGCGTTGTGGGTGCAGCGTCAAACAGATGGCCAACAAAGCATACATTTTGTCCGTCTGCTTGTTGATCTGCACAGGGTGACACAAAAAGCGAGTCAACCGACAAACCAAAGTGGCCATCTTCAACCCCTTGGTTGAGCGACCCGTCCAAGTCACCGGTGTAAATGAGCTTTAACGGTCTCAACCTTGCATATATGTATCACCAGACAAATTACAGCTTGCACGTGTAGACTGCAAGAGGGAATGCAAGAAAGACAACAGCCAGATCCGTTTAAGAGTCCGACAAGCATGCACACCTGGTCACCCTGGTATGTGCGCGTCGGGAAGAGGTGCTTGGTGCGCTGGATGTAGACCAGGATGTTGGAGAAGGTGCGGATGGAGTCCGCGTAGCGCCGCATCATCAGGTACGCAAAGCCCACGTAGTAGTACGTCGTGATCTGGCAAGCCGGAACCCGAGAGTACAGGCTCTGCAAAGACAATTAAACGCAGGGCTTGCAGCAGAAGAGAGATTGTGGGGCAGCGCTTCAAGAACAGTTTTAGCTAGTACGCATGCATTCCAGTGTAACTGTTTTAGCAGTGTACTGAGAGGAAAACTTGACTGGTAGCACTTGACATAACATATAATATAATGACACTTTGTTCAAACTGGAACATAGCGTACTAAAGCTTCCTGTTATCACGTGACACCTTTGTAATGAACTGAAGAACAGTAGCTAGGAGGGTGCTACTTATACTATGTAGCATACTGTTCTGCTCATCTCCCCAGCACGATACTGCCATCTGCTGATAAAAACTCGGCTCCCCTGAATGAAATACAGGTAAGAGCAGAAGCAGGCAACTTACTGACGCAGTTACTTTTGGTGAGAGGTGCTGCAAATGCCCAGTTAGGAGCAACGCCTGACGGCACGGAGCAGAGAGAACACGCCCCATACAACGCACAAATGCTAGAAGAGTGTCAACATGCTAGCCTATACAGTCACAGCCGTTAAGGTTTGTTGGCTCCAGCTGTGGAAGTGAAATTTTCAAACTTTTAGCTCTGGTGTGTGAGAAAGGCTAATTATTCGCAGCTGCAATGACAACTAAAGCGTCTGTGAAAATGCACTTTCTTAGAAGGACGATGGTGCAAACACCAGCCACATGTCCTAATTGTTCAAACATTCAGTTCTCTTTCCAGACAAACCCTCAGTGTTGCCATAAGCGTAAGGTGCTTTGGGCATAACACTGCGCCTGTAGTGTTGCAGCTGAAGCCAAAAAAAAAAAAAAAAAACATGAAATGCTGCACTGGCACCCTCTGGAATAACTACATGATGCAGAGGCACTGCCTGGCCTGTGTATTAATGCAGTTAATTGCACATGAACTACTAACTATGGCTTAATTGAACAGTCGGCTACCTTCTTGTTGAGTTCGAGGTTCTCGAGCACCTTGACGGCCTGGTAGTAGTCGCCGAGCAGCGAGTGCAGACGAAGTAGCCCCACCAGGCTGAAGTAGCCCAGCATCTTGTAGAGCGGGTGCTGGCCAAACTCCCCGGCCACACTGTCGGGGTCCCCTGCACACAAGGAGGGACATAAGGTCTGTGTGTTATATACAAAGTAATCTGTTGGCATCAGTGGCTACCAAATCTCGCTAAATCCTGATTGTTCATTGTGCTACCTGAGTGGGAAATCGAGGCTAAGCAGAGTACTAATGTTGCTGCATCAATGCTAAGTAAATTTTGCAACGTCATGATCGTTCACTGTGGCTTGCTCACGCAGACAAATGCTCACAGTTACGATAATCACACTGGGAGACACTAGAAACTCATTGCGTTCAAGACCACAAGTCCATGTTGTGATAACTGTGGCAGCATAGAAACAGTGGAGCACATACTACTTGAATGCCCCGCGTACCGCGACGAGAGACAATTGCTTGAACGACAAATAGACATGATTCACCGCGACCAGTTAACGTTGCGCAACGTATTAGGCCCAGTGCCCGGACATTCAAAACAGCGTCGGGTTGTACAATCATTAGTCCATTACCTGTCCGAAATTGGCCTTGCCGAAAGGCTCTAATGATCGTATAAGTCATATAGGAAAAGCTTAACTTACCTGACACCCTAATTGTAAATACTTTTGTCAGGTTCACAAGCACCGTTCTTATTTGTTTATATTCTTATTTCTCATTCTTTTCTTCCCTCTCTTCTGAAATCTTTTAGTCCCCTTCCCCATCCCTATACAGAGTAGCATGTCAGCGCTATATAGACGCCGGCAAAAATCTGTTTTTCTAATAAAGAGTCTCTCTCTGAAAGAGGCATGTCATGCCATGATTAAATTGAGCTGTTCTGGACCTGAAATTTGGGCAACACTTTAGTTGCACCAAATCATGTACATAAATACAATTCGGCCTCTGCATTGCCTCATTCTTGAAAAGACAACTATGAAACACCACCCTGCCAGCGCTTCATCAACCTAGCGAAAAGAAACACTTTCATGTTGCTATCTCATAAGAATATGCTTAGGAACCCTCTCCAACTTTTTTCCTGCAATTTCACTTCGAAGTATTCGAAAAATATTCTGGAAATATTCGAGAAATATTTGAAGAATATTTGATTCGATTCGCACTCACACTTCAATATTCGAATTCCGCTTCGCACCCAAAATTTTGCTATTCGCACAGCTCTATTTACAATGCAAGTCCTGAATGATAGCTCCTATGCTGACCAAATCCCATGATTATCGAATATCTTCCAAATTTATGGCTTTCTTGGCCTTCGATGTCAGATTCAGCTGTCCTGCTATGGCATCGTGGCAAAGGGTTTCAGAATATGAGGGTTGCGTGCTTCGTGCAGTATATGGCAATGAAGGTGCAATACAGCCTGTTGGCAAAACGAAAACGCAACAGCGAGAAACGGCGTTGGAGCGTCTCACCTCCCTGGGTGTACACCTCCAGCTGGAGGTTGATGTTGGACTTGTCGACGAGAGAGTGGAGCACGTTGAGGACACTGTGGACGTTCCAGATCTGAAACATCAAGCATACTTCATGGAACACAACGCCTTCCAGGGATTACATCCTTCTCCCTATGCTTTTTAGCAAACAGCTGTCTAGATGATGGACCCAGTCCCTTCATAATCGTTCATGGCTATGTGGTTATGTTCGTTACGGCTCACCACTGATCAGCAATCAAGCATTTTCAAAGCGAAATTATCTCTGCTAAGGTACAACTTGGACCTCTGAAGTAAGCCACACATCCATTACGGTTGTACAAGAAAACTTCAAAAAATAAATATTTGGGGTTTTACGTCCCAAAACCAAGATATGATTATGAGAGACGCCGTAGTGGAGGGCTCCGGAAATTTTGACCATCTGGTGTTCTTTAACGTGCACTGACATCGCACACTACACGGGCCTCTACCATTTCGCCTCCATCGAAATGCGACCGCCGCGGCCGGGATCGAACCCGTGACCTTCGGGTCAGCAGCCGAGCACCGTTGCCACTGATCCACCTTGGCGGACACAAGAACACTTCGAAGTGGCTGGCATTACAATGTGAGCTTCTGTTATGCATGGGTTCATCTCACTGCATGCAGGTTCAATTTTATCTGATGAATGTATTATCTCTGTAGTCAGGATGTGCTGTCTATCAATACACTATCACAAGCACACTGAAAGCCATGTGCATGCACACATGCACACTCACTTTCCATAGAAGCTACAACGGAGGTTGCAGGCAAAAGTAATATAATTATGGCGCAGTAGTGGTTCACAGGAGCACCGATCACGACGAGTTAAGGCTCAGCGAACCTCAGGACAGTGCCAGGCATCGCCTATGTCTTAAGTGCATGTACTCTCATCCTGCAAAGGTCTCAAGCAGTGTGCAGAAAGAAGCACACTATTGCTACTGATTTACAAATAAGGTTTATTTGCCTTCGATGGCACTCCAACACTCCGCAATGAATACCGTATTTACTAGCATAATAGGCGCACCCCCAGTTTGGTGGCGAGAAATCAGTTTTTTTTTATTTCCGCGCATAATAGGCGCACCCCGAACTTGGCCGTGATCAGTAGTTCTGTACCGTATTTGCACGGTTGCAATTCCACGCCGTTACGTTAACTGGAGCGAGGAAAAAGAAAATAAGAAAGACCGCGGCAGCGCTGCGCCAGCTGCGCGGGCCCGCCGAGTGAGGAAGAAGGGCGGTTGCCTAGGCGTCGGAGTAACCTTTGCACCGGCGTGGCGTCGGCCGCTTGCTGGCCGAGCGCGCTCCGCGTGGAACGTGCGATCGCGTCCTTATCAAGTGCGCTTCGAGTTTCCTGTTGGGAAAAGCGTCGTCGCGCGTTTGCTACCTCGTCCGGAAATTTAAAAGCTTTTCGGCTTTCCGACGCGAACTTTCGCCTTTGCTGCCAATACGCGGACTTGCACAAGCTCGGCGGACTTCTGTCGCAGCTGATTTCCCGGCCGCGAACCTTCACCTCGTATCACGCGCGCTGCTCTTGAATCAGTGCTTGAGTGTGATATTTTCGACGCCCAATCTTCATGTTGTCTTGTACAAACTTCCCGCGACAACATGCCGAACCAACGTTACTAGATCAAGATCTAGTAACATTGATGCCGAACCGTACGCTAGGCCTAATCAGCGTTGGTTGCTTTTCGGTGGCGGTCGCGGGCGATCAAAGTTGCGGTTTTGTACGGAATCAACGTAACTCTTTGCGGTGGCTCTACTTGAAGGAAAGGGGGGCATGGGTGGCGACTGTAACACGCGAATGGTGGTTCGCGATTCGATGTCTTCGACATGGGGTGCGAGCCCGTGAAATCGAACGATCGGTATCGTTCAGAGCACAAAATTTCGGTCGTGATGAAACCTAATCGATGAATTTCCTCGATGGCGCTTTCTTTTCGTATGTTTTATTTTTTCCCGCATTCATTTTGTAGGCAACGCGGGTTTTTCGATGTTAATTTTTGGAAATTTGAATGCTTGTAAGCACACCGCATCGCATGCCTCGATTCTCGGACACGCGAGACTGCATGCTCAACACGTTTTGCGCTAGTGTAGCCTATGAAGAAGGTTGTTTCGGCTGTAGTGCGGATATTCGTGACTTCGATGATTTGCGTTATCAGCGGTCTAGGCTGTAGTCGGAAATAAAGTTTTCGGAAATTTTACCCCGCGTAATAGGCGCACCCCAAACTTGAAGCCGGATTTTCTGGAAAAAAAGGCGCGCCTATTATGCGAGTAAATACGGTAAATGATAATGCATGCAAAAGGGCTACATTGTATGCTCCCACCTCCACTTACTGGAAATGAACACACATTAGACTCTCGATAATTCAAACGAATCTTAAAATTTCTGGTTGTGCCGCTATGTTTCCAATGTATTTTAAAGCCGCTTAATTCAAACTGCCCCTCTGCACCAATTCGACTCATTCAAACTTTTTGCTTGACCATGCCTTGAATTATCTGCTGCCTTTGTTGCTCCTGGCTGAACACTTTTGTTCCTTGGTCCCTTACGCTTGCAAATAAAACTGATTACCTGCCTGCAAACGACCAGACTAGGCAAACTGCTCGCACCAACCATCGCATACTGACTGAAGGGAAAAAAAAAAAGAGAGGGATAGTCTGGCCTTGGTCCTTGGTCTATCGTGTGCTGAATGCTTCTTAAAGTCACTTTTGCAGCAGTACACTAGTGTCATGCGGAAAGGCGTCACAGGATTGGGAAGGCGTTACCGGCCATCACGAGACACGATACATTTTGTCCCCTATTTACACCCGTGTGTGCCCATTGTACGCTAACGAGTGCCAGTATGATCGCTGATGTCTGTAAACTTCGCTGGCAATCATTCAGAGCTATCTATGATTTTACTGCGGCCATGAGGAACAGTAAACATCACAATGCTAGTTGGTATGTTGCCCTGACTCCTATTTATGAGAACTGATAATTCACACAAAATCCTGAGGTCTCCCAGAGTTTAAATTACCGAGAGACTATTGTAGTAGAAATAAGTGCTTGATCCTACTTGCGGCAGCTGTTGCTGCCTTTACTCACCTTGGGGTTGGTGTTGAGAAGCTCAATCTCATCGGGAGACTTCTTGCTCAGGTTGCTGCGGTACTGGCTGAAGGACTGGAACTGCGCACAGACATACAAATGCCTGTTACATTCAGGCCACTTGGCCCCTACTAGCAGATGTGGGCCAGAGAAAGAAGCAGCGCTTATGTGTGGTGTTTCTCACGATTCTCTTACAGGGCACATTTGAATAAGACACCTATAACACTGACATACTGTTCCCTGCTTTCTATTACATTGTGCCAGGTCCCAGAATTTCTTGTGCGCACTTGTTATACTTCATCGTACGGAAGTGACGGTCAGCCACATGCTGTCAACGATGGTTCAAATGATCTTTAGTTTAGATTACAGAATTTATTTGCAGGAAACAGCAACCGGTGAACTGGCCACCACACATACAGTCGTAAACAATAAAAAAAACGAACACTGAAATCACTTTGAAGAGGCCATAGTGGCAGAACGCAGTTGAAAAAGGGCAAAAGCGTTCATAACACTATAACATTTCCAGCGGAATGGCACACTTCTTGCATACCAATATATCAAGTTTGTGTCCACACATTACAAGTAACCACTGCTTAAAGACAAACTCCATGTTTCCTTTTATATCGCCGACAACTGAGCATTCATTGTCAGGAAAGTCATTAGTCTGTACTTCTTTTAGATAGCATTGAAAAGAAGGACCAATGAAAAAAGCTGCAGCGAAAGACTCGTGGAGTTCACGCCCCTTAACAAGGGTGGATGGTATCATCATGTCAGTGGTTTCATCAAATGACATAAGCTAGCGTAGTTGCAAACACAAATGCAATCTGCGAAATAGTGTAGGCAGTTAATGAATGCCACAGTCCAAGTAGAGGAGTGAGCGTTGTATGAAGATGGAAAAGTTTTGTACAACATTGCAAGGCAAGAGCTCTGGTTGAAAAAGAAAGTGGGAAGCAGACAAAGCCAAAATAAACGTGCGATAGGTAGGCAGCCCAAAAAATGAATGTTTCTAAGCCTGATGTTTTATGAACCTGCGATACCTGGTCTACGACCTTTATTCCAATGATCACACGAGGCAGTGTACTACTTTTTGGTAATTGGGTCTTACCTGATAGATAAACTCGTCAATGAGCTCCCACAGCCACTGGTTGGGAAGTACCAGCGCCACAGGTCCATCAGTGCCTGAAGAAGAAAGACAAAAAGACAAAGCTCAAGGCCTGGGACTACCACAAAAGAAGTCACCCGTCATGATGTGTACTCTATTGATTAAACTATGGGCAACATCTTTTAATTAACAGTGTAACAGTGTAACAGTGCAAAGCAAACAAGGGTGGGAGATCCAGATAAAACCATGCTTGTATTGTCCAAATCTATGTCCCCTGTTTGCTTTGCATTGTTAATTCAAAGATAACTTATATAATTATCAGAGCTTGCCTAATACTATGACAGCTAAAAATATATGCCACAACTTGCTCTTCTAGATTATGGGGTAGAGTGTCACAACATAACTCGGTGGATTAACCAAGAAACCATCGCAGAGGGCTCTAAATTAATTTTTAACACTTAGGACACTTTAAAAAGGCATTATTGTGTAACACTAAATTCGTTTAGACTTCAAATTATTGTTAAACAATTCTATCGTCAGTTTTGTATCAAAGGTTTACTGTTACCAAGAAAATGGGAAGGTCAATGTTTTACTTTTGAATCTCGCACTAAAACATCAGCACTTGCACGTCACTGCGACATCACAGACATCAACATCTTTTAGTGTGTTAGAGCCACAACTTCCAATCCAATGAAAAGCCATTATGTGACAGTGCATGTGGTGGCAAGGAGCCAACAAACTACACAGTGCCACAGCTGGACTAGAGTGCAAATGAGACATGGCACGCACATTGGGTCTCCTCTCTAGTCCAGCCGTGCTTGTGCACAGGAGTGTCGTGTTGACGCTGATGCCAAGGCCACAAGATACACACAGGCTAACAAAGCTGCTCAACAACGGCCATGCCGCGTAGGTGGAGTAGTCACACAGGGGGTAACCTCTGAAGTATCCGGCAAGCTAGAACTAGACGTCACAGCTAGCAAAATGGGTACATATTGCTCTTTCAAATGTTGGTCACCACGCCAAGGAGGCAAACGGTTCAGCAAGATAAGCAATCACCAGCTCCTGGCAGCGACCGTGACACCAACAAGCACAAATGAAACAGTGCTGAAATGCAGTAAATCGTGTGACATTGCCAGGAATTGCTGGCTACGTCACCGCTGATGTACAATGACTGATGTTGCTTTCCCACGTTTAGAACGCCAAGCATCTGCAACGAGATACCTGGTGGACGTGACTCGTGGCTGGAAACTCTGCAGCACTAATAAACGAGAGCTTCATGGCTCTAAAACGAACTGCAACTAGCATTTTTTATTTCTTTACAGTGTTAAAAGTAAGGTGCCATACCTTTAGCGCTTGTTTAGGATTGTTCTGACATTACCGCATTTTCTTGTGCGTAACCTGTGCAAAGTACAGAGAAAATCTAGAGCTAAAGTTGGGGTGTCCATTAAATGTACATGAATTTCGCTGCACAAGTTTTCTTCACGGCACTTCTTTACAGCAAAACAAAGAAGGCAATCCACGGCAATATGCAGGAACATTTCTTTTTACTTTTCTGTGGCTTGTTGTTGGGGCGGCGGGTTATATGCAGGGGCAGGTTATACACATGAAAATACAATAATTGTAATTTTTTTTATCATGCCCAGCTAAATAAAATGGACAAAAACTGACTTACACAAACTATACGCAGAATCATGCAATGGCTACAGCCCAACCTACCAAGTTTTAGAATATTTACTTTACCCAAACCTAAATACAGTACTTCTTGGCATTTATTATAGTTTACTGCTGTTCCTATTTCCATCCTACACTAAATAAACCGATAGAAAAAAAAAACAACCACACAAACTCACTCAAGATGTAGTTGAAGAGGGCACAGTAGTTGTAGTACGACTCAAATCTCTCGTCAATCTTTGGGGACCCCTGCAGTCAACAGCAATAACAAGAGAAAAAGATATTCACACATAGAAAGGGTCAAGTCCCAATTATAACATTACCCATGTTCTATGTCGCAATCACACTTAGTATGCTCCGATATACGATTGAGAGATTGTAAGCAAAGATTGCAGCTGACGCGCCGTAAATTCTGGAGCTAACTGTTATAGAACAGATCACCATCAAATGCTACTTAGTGCTCATCCTTATAACTAAATTAATGTTGTCCCGTCCATAGATTCATCAGTCTTACAATGGTTTAGTTGGTAACTACACAATTTACAATACAATAAAGCCTTCTTAAATATTCTATTCGAGCAAATGCTGCGATGAGCAACAACCATTTATGTTCAATAGGGCAGAAGGCAGAGTTGCCGGCTAAGGTATTTTTATCAACTGCAAAGCTTTACATTTGAAAATCCAAAAGGGTTTTCATTGTCCATTTTTAATGCTAGTGTCACGTGTGCCTGCAGTACTCTTATCTTCTACGCTTACGAGTAATGATGCCTGGCAAACACTTTCACGTTCAATTCCCGCATATGCTGCAATTTAGTATCACTGGAGTTGCACGGTTAAAACCCTAATTAAAACCAAAACTCCTAATTAAAACAAAAACTAGGAGACAGACACTGATTGGTCTTCTAGCTCGCTACATTTTTTTGCACACAGCTCATGTGCAATCTCCACTCACCCGAGCATAGATCTGGCGGTAGTACAACTCCTTGTACAGTATCATGAAGATGTGATCTGCCAAAAAAAAATTGAAAATTTCATTGATGTAACTAGGGCAGACTTAGCTTGTCAACAAAGCCACAGATTATACACTACAACAAGCATAAATCCCAAACCCATGGAGCAAAAAAAATTTTGTATGTGTAGCTCCGCTATTTCAGGCGACCAGCTCATGTCCCGCTCCCAGAGAGTCACAACATGCTAACAGTGTCCGGCAGAAGACAAGGAAATTTCCGCTGTTTTGGTTGAAAAGGGAACCGGTCACATGTAGCTAAAGTGGATGCTTGGGCGTGTTGGTAGGACATCTCGGAAACAATACAGCGCAAAAGACGGAACACAAGAAAAAGGGGTGACGTTGTTTGTGTCCCCCCTTTTTCTTGTGCTCCGTCTTTTGCGCTGTTTTGTTTCCGACCGGTCACGTGTTGCTTCTGTTCTGCCGCAGTCATGGAGTGTGGACGTGGAGTGCATTCGTTTCTTGCTCTGTCACAGCAGACTTCTCGTGTAAGGTCATAGGAACGGACGAACAGAAAGAAGTGCCCGCTGACGGAAACGACGCGGTTGTCTGATCACGAACACTACCAAAGAGTGCGCACGGGGTGTGCCCGCCTAAAGCCTGCTTGCACAACCAGTACTTTATTATTATTATTTTTTTTTTTTGTGCTCCGTGTTGGCGGCTCTGCATCGCCAGATGAAGTGCCTCCCCTCCTTTGGTGAATGCTATTTTAGTGACGTTATCGGGTGACCTGCGGACACATGTCCTAATGGGAGCTTCACCTTCTCAATATTTCTTGATCCGTGCCCAAACCCCACACGCATGAAAATCCCCGCGACACCAACAAGCGACGAAAAAGGCCATTTGTGTGACATGTCACAAGGACAAAATAGCTCGGTCGCCCAAAAGTGCAATGTATGACAAGCAGCAAAAAGCCCTGACAAGATGTACATCAGCGAAGCACTACCTCTCGTCTCTGGCACTTGGCCACACCCACTCAATGATCCAATACACAACACGCACAATTAACCGAACGTTCATGTCTTACAAAGGTACTGCAGTGTTTAATGCCACTTCATTACTGTGAAGTTTAACTGCACTAATCAAGGGTCGCAAAGTGTTGCACACAGAAGGGATGCAGTATCAGTTCTCAGACGTCTCTTTTACAGACATTTCCCCCCGACACTGCGCTGCAAAGACCGAATGCTCTCTCACCATCCAAGATGTGGGCCATTTCTTTGGAGTTTGGCGGCGGCATCACCTTGCTGTGCTGTTCCATCAGCTTGGCGAGGCTGCAATGGCAAGTTGTTTTACCAGTTACATTGAGAAACACAGTCTGATAAACTGGCAATCGAATATAGACAGTTAGGAAGCTCCATCATTCCACATTCGCTTCAGTAAATGGTCCATTGCCAGTGATAAGCTGATCCTGTTATACGGGAGTACCTAACGTGCTACATCAAGATGCCATTTTGAATGTGAATTAAATGTTCTCAATTTATGTCTGCCTTTTTGCTGTAACAACCACTGGTTGTGGTACCTGCCGTGATAGCTTGGCAGCTAAAGTTTCACACCTCTAAGCTCAAAGACATGGATTCAATTCCTGGCAACAGTAGCCACCAATCCACTGAAGACAAAAAACAACCATGTTTTTTGAAATTTAGGTGTACATTAACGAACCTTCATTGGCGAAAATTCAGATGGAGTCTACGACTATGGCATGCTTCACAACTACATTGTCGTTACAACCTCATAAGATACAGTAGACTGTCAGTTAACAGAATTGCTGCTTTAATGGAAAACTGCCTCAGATACAATTGATTTCATATGCCAATTCTGGTCTTTGTTTATCTCTCACTAAACGAAACTCCTGCTAAATGCAACGTATCTTCCTGGTCCCATTAAACGAGACTGTACTGTACTAAGTGTTATTGGCAGTGAAGAAGAATGGTGACATTCAGCTGGCCAGTCGCACTGCTGCCCAGGCTTCCCTATGGCTAGCTCATTCTCTGCTCTTACTTGCAAGCAAGCCAGCTAGTATTTTGTCTTTGTTGCCAACCGTGCTGACCAGAGCACCACTACCTGCCTTACAGACATTGAAAAGAACACGGCTGAAAGCTGTATGTTCATTTTAACATTTCATGCAAGTTAACGACACATTTGGCTTGCACTCGCAGAGCTATGGCATTCTGGGTGACGTGCACAGCGGAGAATGTATCGCCTTTAGCTGTCTTTTGTTCTTTATTTAACCAAGGTCTTGCTGGTAAAAAAAGCATATCTGTATGCATGTTCATTTATGTTAAGCTGTTTATACAGGCATACTTTGGACACCACTAAGACATTCTGTGCTTTCTCGGCAGTTCTTGAGCAACTCCTTGCAAGTCACCCCACATGGTGAGTGCAACTTTTTTCCGCTATTGCCCTTAACATTTCATAGCTTTTCTCTCGCTACTCTAGGATAATATTACACCCATTATTTTAATTTCAATATTCGTCGTAGCCAACTTTTGCAGCCTCCTCAACAGGCATGCTATGCGAACTATTGGACCTAAACTGACGTCCTTTCTAAATAATCTGAAAGCCCTCAAGCAAATGCACAACACAAAGTGTCAAAGTGTTTCCATGCACCAGGAACACGTCACTGTCGTGTCATCTGTTATTTGAGCGCGCTGTCTTCTCAGTCCCATGTTCCGCGAGAGTGTTTTGTGTCGACGTGAGTCAGGAGACCTACTTGTTCTCGTAGATGTTCTGAATCTCGAAGAGGGTTCCCTCCTGGATGGCCTTCTTGAGGAACACGAGCGTGCTCTGCATGGCCTCGGTGAGCTTGTAGCCTCCTGCATTGTAGCCTGAAAGTTTCACATAACACCTTGGGAGTGCAGTGCGCAACTCCTAATGTACTCAACCAAAGAGCTAACAAAATGCTGAATGCCAAGAACAAGACGAAACAAAAAAAATCACGCCATATCCACGAAGTGAATGATGATGAGTGGGCAAAGCTCGATCGTTTTCATCCATGGCAGAAAGAGAATGTGTGGTCTGGAACGCGCTTATACTTCATGGTCATCAGCGTCATCATCATTGTTATCACGTGTAGTAGGTACATTCCACTATATTGGAACGCGCATATTCTTCATGGTCATCAGGCGTCATCGTTATCTTTATCATGTGTAGTGGGTACATTCCACTATACTGGAACACGCTTATACTTCATCGTTATCATGTGTAGTGGGTACATTCCACTATACTGCGTCATCGTCATCTTTATCACGTGGAGTGGGTACATTCCACTATACATAACTTGCAAGTACGTCACACTGCGGAACTCTGGGATACGATCTCGGCATATGCGCCGCCATCACCGAGCACATGGCAGCAGACGATACCGAGTCAAGCTGTGCGGCTCTCGCGTTTCCCGTCAACGCCGTCCGTCGCAATGGCGATATTTGACTGCCGCACGAGAAGTAAGTGTGAATGAGATAAAAAAGGACCAGAAGCGGGGACGTACTGTTTGCCAAAGGTGAGCACAAACCCGTGCGACCGCACGAAAGAGCTGTCCAAGAAGCGGAGCACATGGCTCATGCGCGCATAAACAGGATGTATCCCAAGACTGAACAACGTACGTGTGTGCGGGCATCACTTCATAAAAGGCAAGCTATGTTTCCAAATCTCGTGCGAAGTTGTTTCAGCCATTACGTGCGACACCATGGACTCGGACACTGCAGACACGGAGGATCCGAGTTCCCCATTCAACACTGCTTCGCTGCTGGCTGCATAATGTCTTGAACGATTCTCCTTCGTCATATGCGCAATGCAAACGATCGAAACGCGCGCACTACGCCAAACGATCCGCCGCACGAACGTAAACACGGCGCGGTCACTGAGACGTATGTGCTCGGTAATGGCGGACGGAAGACGGACGGAAGACAGGAACTGACGTCACTTGCAAGTTATGTATACGTGGCTATCTACCTACCTACCTACTACTACTACTACGACAACTACTGAGGAGGGACAGACCCACACCCTTAGGAGCTTCGCCCCTAAAACTTTAGTCCTTGTAGGTTGTATTTAAATACATTATGCCATGTTTTATGTTACACACATTTACGTTACACACAAGTTGTACAAGTTATGTTAAATACATTATACAACAGCGATATAATGCTGTCAACCGAGGCTTTCTGCTGATGTTTTCTGGTTGTTGTTTTGCAGAATTTATGTCTCAAGACCAGCAAATCATGGTCATTTTCAGGAGACGACAGGCTGTAGAAATCGTGAAGAGTGTTTCTGCGTTCCTCTACATTCTTCTATCGCACCGGCTGCCGGCACAATACCACCGACGCAAAAATGCCGGAAGTTTGGTCACGTGACTACAGCACGCCAACAGAGGCAAATTGCCGGCAAAAATCCATACAGCCTACTCTGCCGGCGGTATACTGTTCCTAATTATTTCTTTCCCGCTTGCTTTCGGGAAGTTTTTCAATGAACGTCGAACTCACCATGAAGATCGCCTTCGTGGATCGGGTAGCCGTAGTTATCGACGTACTGTTAGTGAAAAAGAAAAAAAAATAGTTACAAAGTGGCACACGATTCTTCGTGCTTTCTGACGGTGGCATGCAATGCACATGGTTGTTGAGGGTCGGCATCAAACGAACGAATAAACTCTATTACTGTCAGTTATCTCTTTCAAAACTCTGCGACTTCTCCTTGGTGTAATGAATCGTACAGACAAACTTCGCATCGCTTTGTTTCATACGAAACCGGCACCACATTCGCTGCTTTTGACATGCATTCCATTGAGAAGAGGCAGCAAGACATATTGCAGGCACGGACGAGGCCACGTCGTGCGAGCTTACCTCGACGTCGTAGTCCTCCTGGTCGCCCATCATTTTGAATACGTTCGTACGATGGCGTAGCCGGTGATAATCGGCGTAATCGAGAGCGCGTAAAAAACTCGGCTTAACGCAAATTACATGAAGCGGGTGGTTCACGCACGGCTACAGGCCTTGCGGCAAAAAACGCCGAAGAGGCCCACTGACCAGTGTTATGGACGACCTTCATCGAAACCGCTGAACTACGCTTCGAAATTCACTAACAAATCGTTGGCGTCTACAGTATGGCGACCATGACGTGTTGTAGACTCAGAGAGTTAAACCTGCCGCACACAAAAAGCATAGCCTTCAAGATTTGTCGTAACTGCCTAAACATTATTTTACTCAAACTTATTTTTTTTTAATTTTTTCAAAACCATACTTATTATTGCAAGCAAATATTTTATATTAGTGTAAAGTATGCACAAAAGTTCAATTTTTGCGCTTATTAAGATAACGTTTGTACTTTGAAGATCAACCGCTCCACTCTTCCACGGCGCTGCGGCAGTTGTTTGTCGCTGACGCACGCAGCGTTCAGGTGATTTCGTTGTCTTTGCGTGTCTGCGCTGTACGCGGAAAATCTTTTTGAAAAAAATGTCGTTTACGTAGTTCATTCTTGTCGTTTGGCCGAGTACGACGCGTTGGTTGTGGCTTCATTGCCGTGTTCGGCGCGTCGCCGCGATATTTCCCAACTCGAGCGCTCCACGAGCGTTAGGCTTAGATCGACATCGTCCTTCGGAGACCACCGAGCGTCGCATCGTTTGAGGAGTGCTTCGCGGGAGCTGCTGGCGTCATGCGTTGAAAGCGACGCGTACGGTAAGCCGCTCATCTTCTACATGTCTCGCTAAGCCGCATGCGACTACTTGTACGGTCCCTTGCTCTTGCGAGAGACTTGTACGCAGCCATGTGCCGTTGTCTTCACGCGTACCGTGTTGTTGGAGAGTCTTGGTTTCTGGTGGAGGTTCACATTTCACAAAAGCTTTTCGTCGCAAACTTTAACGCGGACGCAAAGAGCTGGCGCCCGTCTTGTTCATTGTGTTCGTCTGTGTGCTTGTTTTAGCCTGCGTGGAAAAGTTTTCGTGAAATGTGAATCTGTTGTCAACTTTTAGGCCTAGGTATGTGCGTTGCCTGCCGAGATCTTGGAGTAAAAGAACGTCGCCGACCGTTTACTTCGTGTGATCACGGACCCCGATTTGCTTGCGTTGTGGGGTGCCGAGCCCGACTCGATTCCGTGAGAGATTACTAACTGCTGTCGGGAACTGCAGGTGTTAAACCGCGGTTTTGAATAAAATTAAAACAAACAAAACGCACGAAAGGAAAGTGTGAAACAGCGCTGAATCATGCGACGGCATTGGAGCGACCCCGAATTTTTGTGTTTTCGTCCGTCGCTGTTTCCGTTGCGGGTTACTTTACGATCATTCCGGTAATCGATTTGTGCTCGCTTTCCCAGGCCTATTTCGGGAGTTGCTCTCGAGCGGAAAGTCCCCCCGTGGCATTTTTTCGCCTCGTAGCGGATAAGATCTCGTGCATTTCATGTGTTTCCGCATAGACTCGTTCTGAAAGTGTCCGGCGCTAGAAAGGTGTTCATCGCAAGCGTCGCAGAGAGTAATTTTAAATTCTCCGTTGAAGCGCTTGCTCGTCCCCTCAATCAATGGGCCATTTCCGAAAAAAACAAACAAAATGCGCATTTCCAAAAGTCTGTAAGTAGGCTTTCTTGAAAGCCTCGCTTTCCGATGAAGAAGAAAAAAAAAAAAAAAAACTCCTTCACAGACGGCCATTAGCACTCGTCTAGTGCGCCTCACCCCCCGCCCACTTCGTCGGGTTGGCAGCCAACCAACATTCTTCAATGAAGGTGAACGAGCACAAAGGCTTTTCTAGAATTACCGTGTGAATGTCACCCCTCACATTTACCCTACACCTAGTGACGTGGTTCCCGAGTACGCGTCAGTGGTATGGAGCACTCGTCAAAATTATCAGAAAGAAACAGCTGGGAAGAATTCACAGGTGTGCAGTCCACATATGTTCTCGGTATCAAAGGATTGATTCAATTCCAAACACTACAAGGACAAATGAATATAAAAGAACTGGCAAAATAAATTCTAGAACCAATAAATAATCGTGTAATTGAAGCTTACAGTGCTCGTATTGATACTTTCAGGCACCCCTTCCCTCAGGTATTTGTAATGTGGAATAAGTTGCCAATGTCAGTTGTAGAACATGGACTGAGCTCTTCATGATAATCTGTTAGTACCGTTTCATTCTGATGTAGTCAGTGTATACAAGTGAGCCATTTCATCTTTTGCTTTGTTCATTGTTGGTGAATATTAGTGATTTGTACTAATTACCTCATTTTGATTTTGTGGTATTCAGTGTTTGTGAATAATGCTGATTTGTATTTATTACTTCATTTCCCTCTAACAGCTTTTGCAAGAGGGTTGAGAATATTGTTATAGTCATTGGCTTGATATTGCCCACAGTAAATTTCGAAAAGCCCTTGTAATGCTCAGGCATCTTCACTGAGGGAACACTTGCAAAATGTTTTTCTTTGTTTTTTGAAAATGGTTTCAATAGGACTAATGTCCCTAATAATGCACATACCTGTTGCGACTCTTTGGTCTGTTTTTTTTCAATTGCAGTGGGCATGTGTATTTCAAACACAGTTATGACTTTTATTCAGTACAAGCAAGGCTTATTAACACGATAGCATTAAACAGCTCGTTACACAGAAATGTCAACGTGAGCGAAAAATCAGTTCGATCCCGGCCCCAGCAGTCGCATTTCGATGGAGGCGAAATGGTAGAGGCCCGTGTGCTGTGCGATGTCCGTGCACATTAAAGAACACCAGATGGTCAAAATTTCCAGAGGCCTCCACTCTCATAATCATAGCGTGATTTTGGGACATAAAACCCCAGATATTATTATTAGTAGTGAAAAATCATCTTGTCTGTGACCGAAAAATAGAGAAAGATGCAAATAAAATAAATAAAACTTTCCGGGTCTGAGGGAGGATCAAACTCAGGCAGTCTGCATGGCAAGCAGGTGTTCTACCACAGAGCCACAATATTTCTTGAAACTGCTTTGGGAAAAAAACTATATGAATGTCATGTAGTGGAAGGAGTCTCCATATAACACATCATATATTGCATGGCAGAAGCATAGAATCGTGCCAAGCGTCATAAGATGTGAATTGAGGAACGAGTGGGTGTTCTAAAGGCCCACCCATTACAAAGCGCTCAGGCATATTTAATCATCATCATCAGCAGAACCATCAACAAAGTGAACAGTGCGTAGGTTTGCGTGTTACCCTACACGCATAGTGGGCCCTTTGCTGATTTGCAAAATATATTATAGTGTAGCGGGCACTTAACAACTGTGCTTGCAATAGGCATCCAATGATGCTTTGAAATGGCCAATGTTACGCACACAGACTATTGTTTTCTTACGGCACGGTTGAGGCATGCGCCGAAAACCGAAGCAGTCTGGCAGTTCCGAAGGCGATACGCACGAGGCCCGATTATGCTATTGCAATCTACTCTTGAAGGCGAAGCTCAAGCGTCCTCCAATTTTTATAGAATGCCTTAGGAAAACAGTGGCT
>JALIZH010020566.1:0-33801 GCA_030522465.1 Rhipicephalus appendiculatus | reverse complement strand
GGAATAAAAAAAAATTGAAGGACACTTTGTACATTCCAAAGTGTGTTCGGCGAAAGCGTGTGGCCATTCCACTGACTATGTCATGTCTTTTATCTTTTACACTCTCAGTGGGATAACACACAAACCGAATGTGTGCGTGTTTTCTTTTTTTAATTTTTTTACCGCAAATCGCAGCGAGACGCGAGACAGACGGACGGACGACGGACGGATGGACGCACAGACGGACAGACAGACGGACGGACGGACGGACGGACGGACGGACGGACGGACGGACGCACGGACATACGGACGGACAGACGGACAGACGGACGGACGGACGGACGGACGGACGGACGGACGGACGCACGGACAGACAGACAGACGGACGGACGGACGGACAGACGGATGGACGGACGCACGGACAGATGGATGGACGGACGCACTGACAGACGAACGGACGGACGGACGGACGGACAGACGGATGGACGGACGCATGGACAAACGGACCGACGGACGGACGGACGGACAGACGGACAGACGGACCGACGGACGGACGGACAGACAGACGGACGGACGGACGGACGCACGGACATACGGACGGAGGGACGGACAGACGGACGGACGGACGGACGGACGGACGGACGGACGGACAGACGGACCGACGGTTGCGCTCTTGTATTCCCGATTTGTGAACCCGTTATACGTTAAGTGAAGCTATAGCACCATCGACGCTCACGTTTACCGTGTATTGAACGGAGACGCGCTAACGAGCAGATGTGCCGGTTCATTACCTACGTTTATTCCACAGTCATCGTACCGTCACCTTAGAAAATGAGCAATCGTTCTCTAATAGGTTCCGGCACAGCAGCTCTCGCTTGCTCGCTGCATTTCCGAGATGCTGTGGATGTATTCAGAAGTAATGCGGCAGATTTCCGGAGTGTTCGTAGCGCAGCGCGAGCTGAAGTTCATTCCAGGAATAGTCGCGCCAATGGCACTTATTGCACCTGCCGCAATTATTACAGCGTGCCTTATTTTGCTGGACAGCGTACTTATTCTTCTAGTACGAACGTACGGAATGTCCCAACATTGGTCTTGTAAGCTCAGATATACTATTGCAATAAGTGGAGTATTGAGTGGAAGGCGAGTTTGTAGAATGTGATTGAAAGCAGTTGGGTGTGGCAGGCTCGATAATCAACGCGCGGAAGCTGGAGTTCAGGATTTAAACTGAGACGATCACTGAGGCGAAATTAAAGGAGTGCGCATAAATTGGTGCCTGTATGCAGAATACACGGTGATTGATCGAGCACGTTTTCTAGCATAAAGTCGGTTGAATACTGTAAAGACTCTATGCGGACCCCTTCTGAATAGCTGTGGGTTTTAAATCTCGCATTTAACATTTCTTTTGGTGGTTATTGCATTTAGAACTGGTATTCTTGTTGTGCACCATATAGCCCTTTTATAAATATGTTTTTTTACTGGGTCATGTGATTGCTTTGAGTTATTTGGCATTTGATGAAACATTGTGTCCCAGGACATTCGCAGAATTTGTTTCTATCTGTTGCGTTTTGTGTTACAGTTGATACGACTGATGTGTTGATTGATATATTGCTGCTGAATGATCATCATCATCAAAAAGTTTTATCATTGCTGCTAAAGGATAACACTTTTTTTTACTACTCACTGAGGCTCTTGTTTTTTAGCGTTATTGCTTGGCAACCTCTCAACTATGCGTACGCGCTAATGTTCCTTTACACAAAAAATGTAGTCTGTTTCAGTCTGTCTTCATCTTTAGGAAACAATATTTCCACAATTTATTGCGAAGAAAGTAGGCTCGTTTTCTTTCTCCCTGTCCTCATGGTTATGACATTAATGACAAAAGGGCAGTGTGAAATGCCTCTACGCCCAAAATTCCCCGGCTGTCGTATGCTGTGATATGCCGTTGTCGTCGCTTGGCGCAAAGCAGCCAAAACCACGTAGTGCATAGCCATCCGTAGCATATTGAGCGTGCGCTCGTGCAAAGGAGAAGTCTTCTTCTTCTTGTTCTTCGAGCTCCTTGATGATTATATTAAGTGCAGAGCCCATCAGGGCTCCAGGCGTGGCATGGAGCCCTATTTCTTTACGTGATTCTTGCTACGTACTGGTGCGCCGCTGTCCAAATACAGCCAGTGTGGAGGCGAAGAAGCGTGGCGCCCCTGCCGCTCGGTGAAGGCACCCTCCGGGAGAAGGCTTTGAACCCTTTCCATTGGCCACTCTGGCCTACGGGTGGAGGGTTGTCAGCAGCTGTCTCAAACGCTGCCTCGAAAAAAATTGGAGGACACTTTGTACATTCCAAAGTGTGTTCGGCGAAAAGCGTGTGGCCATTCCACTGATTATGCCATGTCTTTTTTTCTTTTTACACTCTCAGTGGGATAAGACACAAACTGAATGGGTGCGTGTTTTCTTCTTTAATTTTTTACCGCGAATCGCAGCGAGACGCGACACTCATCTTCCTCCGTTCGCATGCGTTAATATGTTCTCGCGCTTTGCGCATCGTGCAAACGCCATCCGCGTTCCAGCTCTTAAATTTACGGACCCGTTGTAAATTGGAAAGTGTATTCCGTGAACGCCTGGGTCCATTGAGACGGCGTCGGTCAGAATGATTGCAAACTCTGGGCACAGCGACGCTACGCAAGCAAAGCGCGAGCGCTATAAAGTCCGACGCGACCAGCGTCCGTCTGCGCATCCCGGCGGCCACCTGGCTCCCTGCCAGAGCTCGGACGGACATGGACGGATAGACGGACGGACATACGGGCGGACGGACGGACAGACGGATGGATGGATGTACAGACGGACGAACAGACAGACAGACAGACAGACAGACGGACGGACGGACACCGAACGGACGTGAGCATTAGACATTAAAGGCTTTCGCCTTAAAGATTACACCATCTCCCGCTAAAGGAAACCATGTGTAGATGTGAAGCAGCGGGCGCTAACGCTTACATTGGCGGTGGCGTTGACGCTGGCGCTCATCGGAGCGTTGCACAGGAGAGAAAACTGGGGAGGCGCAAAGCACGCAGTAATGGACCGGTGTTTCCTACTGGAACATCCCAATCGCTGCTAATGGGCAATGAGAGACAGAAGACTCGGACTGGACGCAGAGACCCGCAGTCCGCTTTTAGTTAACGCGCACGCTGCGAATTTTTTATCGTTCGACAACGCACAGGAGAAATCTCCCCCCGGCACCACCTTGCAGGTCAATAGCCATTGCCATATATACAGGGGTGGGCAGTGAACGGTTGTGCAGCGCGAGCAGTCGGATTTTCAACCAAGAAACTCGGACGCCGGACGGACGCCGGACGGACACCGGACGGACGTGAGCATGAGACATTAAAGGCTTTGGCCTTAAAATCAGAGGCAGCAACTGCTCGCGTTACTACATTGGTCGTGGAAGGCGCGACTCTCGGATCAGGCCTTGGGAAGCCAACTGGCAAACCTGGACCAGGCCCGGCGAGCCGCTATAGCCAGTGTAGCTCTGGACGAAGGGCCCCACCCACTTCAGTTACTAATAGGATGTACTAATAAATGTTTCTTCTCTCTCTCGCGCGCGTAAGCGGCACACCAGAGTGATGCGCGGTTGTCGCATAGGTGTCTGCTTGCTCATTACCGGTGATTCCCACATGAGCCGGCATCCAATGAAATGACACGGAAACCCCCGCAGCAGCCAGTGCGGAGAACTTGGAGCTCAGCAAGAACCCCGTAAGCCCAGATCGTTGGTGGTTCAGGGGGCTCTGGAGCGCTGGCTTTGAGTCGCAGAGGACTGCCACCGGTTGTTGGGGTTGGTTCTCCGCCAGGAAGCCCGCGGCAAGGTTGCGACCCCCTAGTTCTGCCGCAGTGGAGCTCGCCACAAGGGGAGCCGGCATTGCCGGTTCACCGCCCCAGCCGGGATGGTGCAGGCTGCAGCAGCGGATCTGTCAGCCCGCACTAAGCCACCTCTGCACACCAGAAGCCTTCCTTCCAGTTGCTCGTGAAGCTTGCAGGCAGCGGCCTGTTGCAATGCTGCAGCTGCTATGCGCCGGTAGACAAATATGGCTGGCTACGGAGTCTGCCCAGCGGGCTCCGCCATAAGGAGCACGATGAAGGTGGTCAATGTGCCCAAGGGCTCGTTAGAGCATCCTCAGAGAAGGCGGCCATTCTCCAGCTTCTGTCAGCGTTGCAGTGACCGGCGAGTGCTTTAGAAGCCCAAGGATACTTCTGACAGCACCTTTGTGCAGTCCCTCTAGCTGCTCCCCTCCTGGCCGGTGTGAGAGTGACCAATGGGATAGCATACAGCAGCACGGACATTGCTGCCGCTTGATTGAGTAGGGGCGCCCACTTAGTAGAGCAACCATGACCATGCCGCTGCAGCTTTCTAACAGCTCCCTGCATTCGGCGCAACTTCGAAGTGGCTGCCTTAACGGCAGGAATCCACGTGAGCCGGTGGTGAATGGCGAGTCCTAGGTAATGTGCCAGCTTCTGCAAAAGGGGGGCGCGCGCCCGGCAAGCGCCAGCTGCTTGGTGCAGCGCCGAGCGGATGCAAGTGGATGAACCAGCATGGCCTCGGTCTTGGCTGCGGACACGGTAAGAGCAATGCTGCTAAGGAAAGCCGTCACTGCGTATGGCGCCCGTTGCGGCGAGCGCAAATTGATAGCATGGACTTCCTCGGCCCCCGGGTCTATAGCACCACGTCGTTGGATAAATAGAACAGTGAACAGGGAACCGAGAGTCCACCGGGAGCGATGCAGGAAGCCCCGCGAGCACCACGTTCAAAAGGAATGGGCTCAGCACCGAGCCCTGTGGGACACCAATCGGGATATCCGGCGGCTTGCTTAGCTCCTGTCCAGCACGCACCCGGAAGGTTCGCACTGTCAGGAAGGCATTTTCAGGAAGAGCACCATAACCTCTCCCGCGTTGCCGCTTGCCCTTTCCATGCCATCGCCAAAGCACTTGCTCGAAAGCCTCGAGGTGAAGCCGCTCTTATGGCAGCCAGTGACATGGCACATTTGAAATGCGTGTTTGCTTATCCTAAGAGACAGCTTTGCGAAACAGCTGGCTATATATTTATTTTGTATGCCTAGAGACCGGTGTCGTCAGCTGTCGCGGCAAACGAATTTACCGCACAGGTTGAAGAGTAAATGGTAAAGCGGATAAGAAATACTGAAATAAAATACAGAAAAAAGAATTAAGGCAACTTCGTACTAGTGGTGCCCAGCCTGAAGGAAGTGCGGAGCTGGGCAGCCTCCTTTGTTTTTGTTCGGTTTTCTCTTATTATTGCGACCGCATTTATATTGACACTCTCGGCGAATTTTTCGCCGTCGCCGTCACCGTTATGTCCCGGATATGTACATATATGTATATCTAAATAAAAAGCCACAAGAGAAATAAATCAGAAGAAAAATAGTTCCGCAGTGTGCCACCGGGATTCAAACCTGTGACCCCCCGCTCCGCAGGCTGCCGCCTTAGACAGCGCTGTCATGTGCCACTAATTCGTTGGAATGCTGGCGGCGAGAACTTAACGCTGGCGGTACGCAGGTCTCGGAAGTGTTTCGGCGTCTTCAGTACCACACGGGAGATGGTGGGAAGGGCGTGCTTTAAAGAAATCATGGAGCAAATAATGAAAGCAATGTTCCTAGATTTTATTTCAACTGCTCTTGAGAGGCTCTGTAGCACTTTCTACGCTTCAGTCTTAACATTCATCATCAGCCTGTCTACGCCCACTGCAGGGCAAAGGCCTCTCCCATGTTTCGCCAATCAACCCGGTCCTGTGCTTTCTGCTGCCACGTTATACCTGCAAACTTCTTAATCTCATCTACCCACCTAATTTTCTGTCTCCCCCTCACGCGTTTGCCATCTCTTGGAATCCAGTCAGTTACCCTTAATGACCAGCGGTTATCCTGCCGACGTGCTACGTGCCCGGCCCATATCCATTTCTTCTTCTTGATTTCAACTATGATATCCTTAACCCCCGTTTGTTCCCTGACCCACTCTGCTCTCTTCCTGTCTCTTAAGGTTACACCTATCATTTTCCTTTCCATCGCTCGCTGCGTCGTCCTCAGTTTAAGTTGAACCCTCTTTGTAAGTCTCCAGGTTTCTGCTCCGTAGGTAAGTACCGGTAAGATGCAGCTGTTATATACCTTCCTCTTGAGGGATAGTGGTAGACTACCATTCATGATTTGATAATGCTTGCCGAATGTGCTCCATCCCATCCTTATTCTTCTAGTTATTTCACTCTCATGGTTCGGCTCCGCGGTTACTACCTGTCCTAAGTAGACGTACTCCTTTACAACTTCCAGTGTCTCGCCACCTATTGCAAAGCGCTGTTCTCTGCCAAGATTGTTCCACATTACTTTAGTTTTATGCATATTAATTTTCAGACCCACTCTTCTACTTTCCGTATCCAGTTCAGTAATCATAAGCTGTAATTCGTCTCCCGCGTTACTCATCAATGCAATGTCATCAGCGAATCGCAGGTTACTGAGATACTCTCCATTAACTCTTATCCCTAACTCTTCCCATTCTAGGGCCCTGAAAACCTCCTGTAAACACGCGGTGAATAGCATTGGAGAGATCGTGTCTCCCTGCCGTACGCCCTTCTTTATTGGGATTCTGTCTTAACATTATGGAACACCAACTACCCCGCTCCCACATTTTTCTTCTTGAGACGCGCACTAAAATGTGGCCCTTTATTCCCGTTGTGGAACGCCGGGCAAGGAATGCTCCGAACGGCACGTGCCGTAATATGTGCAGAGGGGTCACTCCACGAGCCACAGTGTTAAACAAGGAGGCGCTGGCATAGTCGAAACTTGCAGTGGGCTGATCAAACACGAATGAGTAACAGCTGTGACAGTTAGTTCATGTTCGTCCTGTGTATGCCTGTACGCTCTTTTAAGCGTCCTTCTTTGCATTCGAGCAGCGTAGTGCGAGTGTCGAGCTGTGACGGCTGATAGCACGCGCTCATCCTGTCTGTGTTTTGTTCGTGCGTCCTTTGCTCTTCAAGGACGCACCGCAAGTATTGAGTTGCCTCCCGTACATCGTGTGGCATTCAAATTTGTTGCTATCTCATTCATTGCCTCGCCCTTGCGGCGAAAGTGACTTTTTTTTCCCGCCTCTCTTCACTTTTTTTTTCCTTTCCAGAGTTTTCTGTCTCTTTTCTCTCTTTATTTCTATTTATTTCTATTTATCTTCCTACTTTTGTCCTTTACTTCTCTATTTTTCGCTTGCTTCATCTTTTCTTTTTTTATTTTTATACGTCGTTTTGCCTGCGTTACGCCAAGCGATGGCATCATACGACAGCACACGACAACCCGGGCTCCTAAAGCGCTCCGCGCTACATATCATCATCACGGCGCTCGAAGAACAAGAGGAAGAAGACTTCTTCTTAATGCGAGCGCGTGCTCAATACGCTACACATGGCTATGCTATGCATGCTTTTTCGAGATTTTGCCATGCCCTCTGTCTAGTTTGTCGCTATAATTCATCAATTTCTTTCTCTCTATTTCTCTCTTTGTCGTTATTTGTTTCTCCGCGCACTCGTTCTCTCTCTCACCCATCCGATTTATTGCATCTCACGCCGGACAAATCGTCGAAGCCGGAGTGCACGAGCCGGGCGTGCGTGTTCGGGGTGCGAAGAAGACGATGATGAAGTGAGGACGTGCCTCCATGAACATGATGATGATGATTATGATCATGATGATGATGATGATGATGATGCTGATGATGCAAACTTTATTTGGGTCTAGAGAAGACGCAGGGGAGACCCCGCGCTACCCGGCTATTCCCACGTGGTAGAACATGATAATTTTTTGTCTACATCGCGAACCGAACTAACTTTGGGCAGAACAGAGGTGCTGTAAAAAGAAAAAAAAAAAAAGAAAGGCCAGCGCGGCATACAACCAACATTCAGTCTTGTTGCAATACAAACATATACATACGCCGCATGCATCCAGAAAGCTATGAAATTCTCGGGTTTACCGCCAACACGCGAAATTCCTTTTTGGTGAGTGCATAATGCACGTAGGTGGAAACGTAGAGAAACACACAGGTAGGAATATACTCGTACGAATATAGAAGCGTTGGTGCGCGCTCTCTTTTGATCCGATTTGCGAGGATAGAGCACGGGTAACCGGCTTATACGTTTGAAATGCGAGTGCAACATCCCAAGCCGCCAACGTGTCTGCGTTTGCCGCCAGCAAAGACATGCCTCAGTTGTTGGCCCGCAGTCGGCATCCGAAGTGACACTGATGCTGGGTTGCACGCCTGCCCGCTTACTTCTTTCACGGCTTCGGTGCGTCTTTTGGGAGGCAAATCTACACGCACACACGCACGCACACAACACACACACACACACACACACACACACACACACACACACACACACACACATATATATATATATATATATATATATATATATATATATATATATATATATATATATATATATAATACACAATGAAATCTCGGTGATACGATCACAGGTCATACGAATTTCGGGGTGATACGAATTTTTCTTTGGCCCCGACCAAGGCCCATTGGCCTGCAGTGTAATAAAGTATGGTTGTTGCGAACCGATTTTCAGCGCGCGACGTTTGATACGAACGTACGCTACCGCCCAGGTACGAAGAGGTGCTGTCGGCGCTGTCGCGGAAGACGCGCCAAGTATGCCAGTGCGGCAACGCAAGCGCGGGCACGTGCGCCGCACCGCGAAATCGTCAGAATAATGGTGTAAGAAAAGTAGTTTTCTTACGGTCAGAATAAACCTTCAGAGACGCGTCTCAGTCTCCGAAATTATGTGCGCCAATCTTTGAGGTTCTAATGTGCCTCCGTGTGCCTTCGCGTTTAGATCACAGAGGGAATTAGTGCCATGCTTTTGTTCTAACGCATCGACGAGGGCTGCTGTCTTTGCACTGTGCTTACACGTGCCTAGTTCGTGCATCAGGCATCTTATGAAAGGTGGACGAGGAGCGAAAGAAGGCGAGGACAGTCTTGGGAAAGGAGTCAGGCCTCGCAACCCCAACACCTCCACGATAACGAAATCATAACATAGGACCGTGGTTCCGAAATTTTGCGGCCTTGATCTATCGCGTCAAAGCGCCTCTTCCGTTACTTTCGCCGCAGTACTCCGTTTTCATGCGAAAAAGCATACTAAAATTTGGAAGGAGCTACTGCTGTCGCGGGTCACAACGCACCTGGCTCATTAAACACGCGCTTACGGGCCGTACATTTACGATTGCTGGTGTGATTGCTGACAACTAAAAACCTAACTGACAATAATTCTGAATTCTTGCTGACGTTGCTGCGGCCATGAAAAACATGACATGAAATTGTACGCCAGTTTCTTTTTGTCGCATGCTAACTTTGAATGCTTTCTGGTGATACGAATTTCGGATGATACGAATATTTCTTTTGGTCCTCAGAGATTCGTATCACCGAGGTTTCACTGTATATCAGCAAGAGTTCTCTCTTGCCGTTTACAATTTTGCTCCGTCCTTCATTTTTAGGGCGCAGCTCTGAGGCGCCCGTTCCTGTGGTGTGCGGCGTCGCCGTCGCCGTTGCCGTTGCCGTTGCCCTCGGTGGCGTAGCCGGTGGACATGAAAAAATTAAATGAGAAAAAAAGCCCAGGATGAAATGGTATTTCAGCCCGGGCCCCTTGCGTGGCAGTCGTGTGTGCTACCACAGCGCCATTATTATTTTTTTTCTATATTGCTTACCAGTGAGCCAGAGCCACGCTGGTGGTAGAATACCCTATATAGACTCAATACAGACGTTATATCTGGCAACGAATCACGTTAACCTATGTAATATAGCGTGGCAGAAGAGGAAAATAACAACCAGTCATCACACAATGATACTCGCGCAACGAGTGTGTGGTTTAATGCTTCGCACCCACTGCAAAGTGCTGAGCCATAATTCTTTATCGTCATCAGCCACGTGCAGCATAAAAAATGTGCACATAATACCTCACAGACGTGCGGCGGGTACATCGCTTATCCGCAGAATGACGAATAATGGCGTAGTGAGTGCTCTCCTACTTCCCAAAAGTTATGATAAATGGCTTAGTACATACCTTGCGGAAAGCCGCAACTTCAAACACATTTGACCTTGCCCCAACACGAAGCTGCACTTCATTCGCATTAGGCAGTAACGTAATCGTCAGTGAATTTTTTTCTTATAGTCTAATGAAGTTATAAATGCCAAGACCTTGTGCAGTGAGGGGTCTTAAAACATGTCCAAGGAAATTGACGTTCTTTGCAGGCATTAACGATAGTAAATTTGCACATGGACGTTATACTGTGCAGTTAAATATCGAAAAGCGGCGCAAAACGGAAAAGGCGTAGTCGAGGGAACATGTATCGCTTTTATTAGACAATCTGAAAAATTCATTAAGAATATCGTGTTGTGACATCACTGCTGTTCTTCTGGACAAGTGTGTCTTTTCCTTCAATACATTAATTGCATCTCTCATCACCAGTCACCGTATGCGCCGCTCAGTCAAGTCAAGACTCGAGTATTGCCGCTATCTTCCCCACCTGCCTTCCTAATCTTCTTTATTCCGAGACATCCATCTCCCATAGAGGGGTGACTGCAAATCCGGCGACTGACTATCTGCGTCCTCATCCGTCCGTTATTTATGGCCGCGGAGCGAGCAACCTGAATATGACTGACGGCCTTCCTTTACGCTGGGCCGCACCGAAAACGACGTCGTTATCTCTCTTTCCCACGTTCTTGGAGGCATAATGGTTTTTTTTTTTACCCCGCATTTCCGAGTATTTTCCTCCCCTTTCCTTTCCATAGAGATGACCTTCGGGAGCAGCTTTGGCGGTAACTTCATGGAGCCCTGAAGTTGAATCTACAACTGAGTCATTCCCAGTGTCAGACGTCTAGAGGAGCGGATGGCTGCCGTGACATAAGCGACGTCCCTCATGGGCGCTCCCGGAAGTCGGTACGCGGAAGGAGGAAGGGCAGGAAAAAGAGGATTGCTTTCGCCTTGCCTTCCAGTCGTCTTAGGACAGAGCGTAAGGAAGCCTGTGAGTTTTTAACAGCGCAGCTGCTTTAGCTTGGCGTAAAGTCGGTGCCGTAGACAGAAAACGTACGTTTTCAAGTGATCAGAGAAATGATTTAGCAGTAGCGGCGCTGTGCTAAAGGCACGAAGGAATGGGAAGGGGCGAAACATCTAGGGAAGGGTGTTTCAGCTGCATTAAAAGAAACCTGGGAATGGGTGAACCATGCAGTGTTTTCAGAGACATTTCTTGGATGAGGCACTAGTGGTGCAAAACTTGAAACCGGACATGCAGAGAAGGGTGTTTTCACTCCACTAACGTCGTCGGGAAACTGCGTGGGAATGCAGCCCACCTTCAGGTGCTTATCCTCCTCCTTCTTCTTCTTCTTCTTCCCAACATGCCCGGTTTCAGTTCCCTACGGCACGTAGGGAAGGGTGTTTCTGCTCCTCTTACGTCGTCGGCTATTTGTTGGCGTAATTGTTGCCTTCTTTATTTTTAGCGGACCTGTGACGAGTTGTGGAATTTACCCACTATGGCGCATTCCCGTTTTTATGATTAACCGTGACTACATGACACACCATGACGACAGGAGACGCCGCCAAGCCTAGCCCCTAAGGTGCTTCACGCCTAAAAACTGGCGAAAATGTACTGGAGCAATGTACTGGAGGCCACCGTCTGCATGGTGTTGGTGATAGTAACGTTAATTAAATGTCAGGCCTTTTGATTTTGTTATTCGAGCACGCTGAGAGACCCCGGTAGGACTCATTGATGAGAGCTGCGGCCCTGATTCACAAAGTAATTTTATTATACACACTCTCACTTCCTGTTTACTGTGATGCCCTTAATGTGCTCCATAACAAATCTGGCCAGTGTTCACAAACCAACCTTATAGTTTTCATTTGTCCTGCTTATCGTTTTCTTGGCATTGGCGCAGACCAAATAATCAGAAAAGGTAGACATCAGGATAATGTAGGTTGGTGAGTACGTACCTAAGTTCAGCTCCGTGAAAATGTTTCTAGTGTTTAGTTCCCTGGCACAGCCAGGGGATAGGAGTGGTGGAAATGTTTCAATTTTTCACCCGCACATTTTCAAGCTTGATATATACACGCACGCATATACATAAAAGGTCGTTGACGCCCTCCCTCCCCCTCCCTGACCAAAATTTCTGGCTGCGCCACTGCTTTACTTGTTCGAGAATTACCATTCGAACGGTATAAATCAAACTACAGAAAAACGAAAGGGTAATATTGTAGCACTTCCACTGTGATCTAAAGCTTAGACATACCGTACATTGTTCGGTATTTATAATTACGGTATTTACCATGCGTAAGTTAAAGCGTAGATGAATTCACGCAACCGTCAGAGTTAACAAAATGGTTCTTTGGTGAACTAGTTGGTTCATGAATATTGTTGCAGAACAGCGCGAAAGCGGGACAGTGTTCACTGTTCCGTCTTTTGCGCCGTTCTTCAGAGTACGTCTAGAGATTGGCATGATTCATTCCCCCCTGTAGTTTATTGCTTTCTTTCTGTTGTGCCACTAGTGTTATTCTGCCACCTCGCGCTCGACAACCTAGTGCCTGGGCACCCGAATAATCATGACATGTAAAAATAGCATAATTTAGTACACTTTTTTGCTTAATCTGTTCTTTCCTCGGTGCCACCTACATTAGTCTGTCCTCTTCGAGTCCCACAGACAACAGACTCGGCGTAGTTTCTCTCGCGGTGTAGTGCATTGCTCGCCTGTAGAGATCCGCACCTCTGCAGAAACGACGAAAACAGAGTCCGGCGATATATTCTGAGGTACACAGGCGCTCGCCGGTGTGTCTTATCATATAATTCCCTGCCTCTACCGCACGGTGATGCGTTGAATGATACACAGAACTGCTCGCTTTTGCTCCCGTTCTGTCTCGTATGCTCTCTGAAGACAAACACACAAAGAGCACAGCAACGTTACCGTCCGTGGAGACAATTTCCTGCGTTCTGCAGCCGATGTCTTGCGCCATACACAGGAAATCAATCGCGGCTGAACGAGTTCATTTGATATACGATGTTTCCGCCCGGACTATCTAGTTACAGAACCCTCCTTGCAAGGGCAACGAGGTTGCAGGGTGCAGCCTCTGGGCGTGTGCCCAGTTTCATATGACTGAGGTATTGTTTCTTGGTCGTAAAGAAGACTGCACGAGCTCATTAGGAACAGCGTTTTTTTTTTTTTTTTTTTGCGTGTGGCTAATTCACCGAGTTGGCGCGCATACACTTCGTACTTCAGGTCTTTTATGACCTTGCTCTTGCATAATGGTGCTCAATGAGGCGACGTCGCGCAGCTGCATCTGTTCGTTAGCGTCAGGAGTGTCGAAGTGAAAAAAAATATATTGGTTACGGACACCAGCGGCGGCGGCGGCGGACAACTACGGTGCAGGAACGACCCTTGTTGTGATCTCGTAACAGCTTTCGCTGTAAAAACTGTCTGCAAGATACCCCTTAGAATCCAACCTGATTCGAACGACGGGTAAGACATTGAACCAAAACGACGGAACCCTCCTCCCTCTTATCTAAGCTCGCAGCTCACGTGACATTTTAAAGCCCTCATAAACATCGCTTCACTCGTCCTCACTTTCATTGCGAACAAGGCTTCCGTCAGGGGAGCCGAGACGTCTTTTTCGTACTCTTTTTCATGATCGGTGTCCTTCTTTAAATTCAATCTCCTATCATCAACGTTTCAAGCGTTGAAAGTCATTCTTAGCTCTAAAGGGTTAATCAATTGCACTCTCTGATGTATTGGTGTCACCAAAAAAGAAGCTTCGCGGTAGATATCATTTCAGGGCGCCCTCTGGTCGGCAGCAGAAAAACGAACTACAGGGTTTAGCTCAGAAAACAAATCACGGAAATCGTCCACAACGGAATCGAAAGCAAGGGAATCGATCCTTTCTGTCCGGACGTGTTCCGAGCTGCCCGTTCCACTGCGACCTCATTCATCAAGAGAATTAATTCCAATAATCGACCACTCACTGTGGTCATTCGTGATGAAAGGGGGGCAAAAAAGAAGTAAATAAAAAAATCTATAATGCGATCGTGGAACAGGAAGAATATTGAAAAAGACGAATATATTTTAGTCACACTCGTTATCTGCGACTCATCGATGACTTTCTTCTCGTCGATTAAATGTGGAAAAGTCGCGAGCATCATTCTCCAGGGCCTTCTTGTGTATTGCGACGGCGTTTGTCCATCTTTGCAGAAGAAGAGAGCGCGAGAAGTGACGACACAAACGATTCTTAAATGTCGGTTGTACTCGGTCTGAGCTACTGCGGCTCTCGTTTACATGAAATATTGAAACAACCAGTAAGTGACAATTTTATTCATAACAGTTGCCTCTCGTTTGATGCTCATGAAATGTCTCCTGCATCTGTGGCTTCGTTCTACGGAATCTTGAAAACCCTTTGCACGATTGACAAAGAACAGCCCCCAGATCTACGGCAGCCGAATTGGACTATTTCTTACATTCGTACGCGATCACTTTCTCTTAGTCAACTCTGGACAAAAATGGTCGACAACCGGATTGCCATATTTTTTAGCTGATTAATTTTCGAAAAGCAAGTCAGTGCTTTTTAAAATGCATTGCCTAGCTTTTTGAAATAAGGTACACGTAATTATGAAGCTACGCCCATATGCAAATAAGGAAAATTGTAGACTGATCCAGCTAGTGTGCGATATGTTGCTTATTGCTTGACCCTGTTTAATGGTGGGTTTTCCGGGATTGTTACTTATTTATTCTTTATTGGCAGAACTCCTACATATGTTTCATCCATTTTTAACCGATCAAACTTTGCAGTCGTGGTCTCGTCAGACATATATATTTGGCCAAATTTAGCGTGGTCGTCAATGTGTTCAACATGCTCAGTTTCAATTTCCTCAGAGATGTTGGGAATTATGGAAGTTTTCTTATGCATATTTAGTTTTATTTTTTGTCATGTGTGTTGAGTGTTCCACACTAGCCAGTGACCACAATATAAGAAATGTGGTTCCCTTTTCGAAGTTATGCTTTAGCGGCTCAAGCGAGGACGTCCACATTGTATCACGCGCAGGCACTTCATTTCTTACGAAAGCACCACATACTCTCATCTTTTAAAACCTATGCGAAGCAAGTAATTTAATTACCTGACGCTGTATAATTAGGAGGACATGTCTTTTTACTACATTATTTTTCTTGTTTTCTAAAGATCTGCTCAACCACCATGATGATGACTTCGATCAGCATATTGACTCATTTTTCCAAAGCCTTCTTCCAATTCATGCATATTTGAATAGCGCAAAAAGACACAGGGACACAGGCGAGTAAGACGAGTAAGGCTATTCAAATATGCATTCATACCAACTAGCTCGACTTTCCGTGCTATTCCAATTCATGTGTTATAAAAGAATTTCCGCGCGTTCTTGACAATGGGTAATCCTTTTCCCAGTGCAAACAAAGCTAAAGCGGAGGAAAAACTAAAAGGTTGAAACGCTGACCAGGTACAAACATTTGTGCTTGATGGTGTTTTCATGGTATTGTTTGCCCTGTAGAGCTCAGATGTGCAGCTTTTTAAAATTACAGGCAAGATAACCGGACAGCACAGGCCCTGTCATGTACCCGACTGCCTGCACTAACAATCAGACATCCCCGGGATACTGCATTTTTAGGGTTTATTTTCTCGGTCTCGTTGTTTTTCGCAGCTCGTAGTCACTGTTCCTTTTTCCCCTAAGCTGTCCGCTGTTTTAACGGTGTCACGTATTTTACAAGCGTTTCTTTTCCTGCGTTGTCGTTCAGGCTATATTGGACTTTGTCTTAAGCAAACACAGTTCTACAATCATTCCCGGTTGCGAAACTGCGTTCAGAAACCCGGACATGCCCATAGCCGATTCTGCGGGGCCCTGAAGATTGGCGGGACATCTGGGAGCGTCGATAAAAAAACAATAAAGTGCCACGGCGCCTTCACATGAGAGCGCTTCTTGCAAGCTGCTAAACGCCGCACAGAGCGCTGGTTTGCCGACTCGCTCAGGCCGATTTGCTGGAACCGCCGGCGAGGTGGCTCGATGCAGAAGACCAGCTGGCCTAGTCGGCGGTGTCTTCCGTCGCTGACAATCTCGGCAAGCCTTTGCGTAGTGCTTGACGTCGTAAGTGAGGCGGGGCCAGCTGACCTACGAGGTAGCACGCCGGCGCGCAATCTCGGACGTCGCGCGTTAACTGCGTCGGCGACGAATCGTTCTCTATCGGGGCTAGTAAGTGTCGGGCCGCATTACTTCTCTTCATTGCTCACAGACGGCGGCACCGTCCCGCCAACAGAGAGCACCGAGCGAGAGAGAATGTGCGAGAGATATAAGGCGCGTTAGTTACAGTTCTTTCATCTGCCTTGATAGCTTAGTCGGTAGAGCGTCGGGCGCATACCGTCGCGGGCCGAGTTGTCAAAGGTTGCATTCCTGACAGTGGAACATTTTCCGGAAAGTTAATTTTTTTCTTCGTCATTTTGGTGGCGTCCATTTTATGAAAGTCATATCCGTGGAGGAAATACGTGACTAAAGTCTTGGTGGACCCCGGCATAAAACACTTTCTTGTTCAAGAAGCATGGCGCGTGGCTGAGGGGGTCTAATGCAGCGCGCTGCGGAGTGAGGGGTAGCTGGTTTGAATCTCTGCTCGGGTGCCTCAGCATTCTTTACTTCTGATTTATATTTCTTTGTGCCTTTTTTTATATATAATACATATATATACATATCCGGGGCATAACGGCGACAACAATTCCAACGGCAAAAATCAGCCTAGTGTGTCCATATAAAGTCGAACCCACTTATAACAATATTTAAATGCCCAAGAAAATACCATTGTTATAACCGATAATTGTTATAAACGGGTTGCATTAAAAAAGATAGCATAATGCACTCAACTCCCGATTTTTCGGAGGCTCCTGAAAATAAGGACGCTTTCGCGGTACCGTGACAAGTCCCACTGCATAAAAACATCCAATATTTCGGACGCTGGAACTCTCCAGCGTCCGATTTTTCGGACTTTCTTCCGGATCTGGGCGCCTCAGCACATCATCCGATGTGCTGAGGCGTGAGCGGACTGCGGGCGGTCCATTGGTGTTTTAAGGGTGATGTGGAGTAGCCTATTCAGGTTCCGGAGGTGTGGACGGGCACGCAAGGCTGTCGTTTCTGAGAAGGCTATTCAACGCAGAAATTTGTGCTAATTGGTGGGTGTAGAACTTGTGCATCTTAGTAAGCGCAACGCAACGAACACGAAAGAAAGAGACACGTAAGAAGCCTGCAGGACGGCTTTTATTGTATGAGTGCGCGGCGGCCGTGGGCGGCGGTGCAGCAGCTCGAATTTCTCGCTTTCTTCTTTAATTTCAAGAATTTCTTCTTCCATTACCTTTCGGCACGGACACCTAGCAGCCAGACATCATTGTTATAGCTGATAATGCGGCATGAGAGCGTTGTAGTAAGCGGGTTATTTTACCATAAAAGACATACAGAAGCTGACGATGCAGTGGCTTTTCATTGTTATAACCGATATATTGTTAAAACCGGTATTGTTCTATGTGGGTTCGACTGTAATTGCTATCGCAATAAAAGAGAAAAATAATCAGAAAAATATTGGAAAATGCAAAGCTTAATTTTTACTGCTTCTTTCATTTCTAAATTCCACAGATGTTTTATGCTTTCTGTGCGACACCCATCTGTCCACTTCATAAAGATTCCTACGAAAATTACTACATAGTCTTCTTCTGATGCGATTGTTCAGGTTTCGTGAGATCGCAAAATTTGGATTTGCTAATCAAACGCTGATCAACAATCAGCTTTCACTCTTCCAGTCTTTCTCTCTTTCTCGCCTTATTCCATACGCTTTCCGTGCAAAACGTTTGCCGGAGCTAACACGAGAAAGATTCAGCCCTGACAGCGTTGACTTTTCGAACTGATTTTTTTTTATTATCGCCCTGCACCCGCCGCGCGACTGAATGCCAACTTCTTCCTTGACGTGCGCCGCATTCTGAGGCGCTACAGGGCTCCCCCCCCCCCCCGTAAAACCTGAGCCATAGGAGTCGCCCAGTGAACATGCTTGGATGTGGGCATCCAGACTGAAGATGGGAGCCCCGCGGACGCGAGAGCGGCGATATATGCAGGCTTCAGGTCGATCGGCAGCCACGACGTCTTCACGGCCGTTGATGTCCAGCGTGAACGTCTTAGGTGTGCAATGGAGTACGCGAAATGGGCCATCATAGGCCGGTGTGAGTGGTGGCCGTATTTGGTCACGCCGAACAAAAATCACAGGCATATCCGCGGAGTGAATGATGATGAGTGGGCGAAGCTCCGGAGGTACATCATCAAAGACGTGATGGTGGTTGGTTGCATGTGGTCAAACGATATGCATGTGAGACCATATCGCGATGCCATGTGTTGTATGGCATCGCGATCGTCATCGTCATCAGCGTCATCGTTATGACGCATAGTGGGTACATTCCATGTGGTGTGCCGTGATGGCAGCGTCATCGTCATCACACAGGGAGATACTGCTGGTTACGCAGCTGGCTACTACGTACTACAAACTACAAGGGACGCACGACCCACGGCAAAGACGTGATGGTGGTTGGTTGCATGTGGTCAAACGGATGTGCATGTGAGACCATATCGCGATGCCATGTGTTGTATGGCATCGCGATCGTCATCGTCATCACGGCACACCACATACCATGTGGTGTGCCGTGATGGCAGCGTCATCGTCATCACGCAGGTGGCTACTACGTACTACAAACAAGGGACGCACGACCCACGGCATAAGGAGCTTCGCCCCTAAAACGTGACTGCAGTCATGCAGATCCTGGCTGACGAAGACAGACTGGGGGGCGTCGTTTGGCAGGAATCACAGGAGCAAGGTCCCGAAACGTGGTGCGCAGCTCTCGAATGTACGTGGAGGCATCGTGAGTGGAAGGTGGCGATGATGGCTCGAAGGAATTCTCCTGGAAGACGCAGGGAAACGCCATAGACTACTTCGGCTGATGAGCAGCCGAGATCCTCTTTCAATGCTGATCGGATGCCCAGAAGTACGAAGGGGAGGTGGTCGAGCCAGCGTTCCCTTGGCTGGTGAGCAGTGAGGGCCAGCTTTCAGTTGTCGATGAAGCCGTTCGACCATGCCATTGGCGGAAGGATGGTAGGCAGTCGTGTGGTTGTGTCGAATGCCCAGGATATTGGCAAGCGTGGTGAAAAGTGCAGATTGAAATTGACGACCGCGATCGGTAGTGACGACAGAAGGGCATCCAAAGCGCGACACCCAGCCGTTTGTGAATGCCTTAGCAACTGTCGGTGCTGTGATGTCGGAAATGGGAAACGCTTCCGGCTATCACGTCCGGGTCACTATTAACTGTCGGAGCTAACACGAGAAAGATCCAGCCCTGACGGCGTTGAGTTTTCCAAGTGATTTTTTTTTATTATCACGCTGCACCCGCCGCGTGACCGAATGCCAACTTCTTCCTTGACGAGCGCCGCATTCTGAGGCGCTACACGTTCTTGCAAGGCCACATAAAACGGACAGTATCGACTTTTCAATAACTGGGTTTCACTAGTTTAGATGCCCAAGTTAACGGTTAGCTAGTGAAATATTTAGAATACCTTGTTTTACCGTTTGTTTTTCCAGGATGGCGAATAAACACACGTGCAGAGGGGTCCACTTCCTTTGTTATTAGTTACCTTAACCCGCTTGGGAGCAAACACGTTCGAAACACGGTGTGCTCGCATACGCACAAACATATTCCGACAGAGCCAGTGCTTGAGATGGCGACAGCTGCAGGTTTAATAAAACTGGGGGCGCCTTCAGCATGTTCCTGAATGTTGATAGGCCCGAAAAGAAATACGAAGAAAAAAATCAAAATGTTCAGTCCCTTCATCTCGGCTTATTTGTGTATCGTTCACTGCCTGCTTCGTCGTTCGTGCCAAATCGCCAGTTCCGACTCGTTTACAGCGCACCGCCATCATTCAGCTGGACAGTACTGGGTGCCCTGTCGCATGGCCAGAAGGTGCAGCCCGTAAGAATATAAACATCCAGAGCTCGTAACGCTTCCACAGTCCGTAGCGCAACGGTATCCTTTGGCTGAACTGTGCTAAACAAAAGTAAAGCAAAATGATGAAGTAACCAAGAAAATGCTAGCTGGTATTGTGCACGGTGACTGGTTACCAACGCAGTATAAGCTAGGCATATAGCCGGAGAGGAACGGTTTGTACGGGACACAGTTTGGCCTCCAAGATCACGGTCTGTTTGGTGCACTCTGGTGCATGGTGTCGCACCGTGGTCTCGAGTCTCGGGCTGGCCGCTTACCACGCCTCACTCATCGTCAGTTAGCTTTTCCAAGTAAAAAAAAAGAAATCAGTCTAAATTGGATCTACCTTTCTATTTCTAGTTCACACTGACTCTCATATTCCCTTTCACAATTTTTTAGGCTTTATAGTTTAGAAAAGCCCCGTCATCTTTCTCAATTGTTTCTTTTCGTTTTCTATGTATAGTGGAGAAAAGACACCAGTCAGCGCATTCCCGAAACAGTTTCATTCCTAGTGCAGTTTGTTCTTTTTTCTCCAGAAAACATACAGACTTTGGCATTCAGCCAACTCCAGAATAGTGCAGGTTCAGCCTTCGCCTTCCCTACACTCTTTGTTTGCTCTGACTGCTGACGTCATTTGCTACTGCTGAGATCCATGGAAAAGTTTTCTTTTGTCCTTCTGAAATATCTCGGCCGTCTGCACTGCGTCAACCCGTGTTAAGGCGGCACGCTATTTTTAGGATACGCCGAAGACTAACTCTTGCTCATCATCCCACCTCTTGATGGTTAATGAACCGAGAGCAATATCGTTTTCAAACGTAAGACGTCGTTGTTTTCTTCATGGCTTTTGACATCGTCGGAAGGAAACAAAAGACTAAGTCTTGTCACAGTGGCGGCTGTGTTGCGCAACAGACTGTTGTATGCATAGTTCTTGTTTCTCTTTTATCGCGAGTGCCACCAGTGGCGTACACTGCAATTTATACATGCATCTCCGTTGTCAATTAAACCGGGCTTCCCGTCTCCTTTCCGTTAAGGTCATGCCTCCCACTATTGAAGAGCAGCTGACGTCATCACTACACTAGCGTAGTTAGTTTTGCTAATTTCAGTGTAGCCTATTATATACTATTCGAACGCCGCAGTATCTCTACGCGTATTGTGTAATTTCGGATTATTGTTCATATTTTGCTGTCCATCAACTCACGCAACAGGCGCAAATATCAAAAATGGGTGCTGTACATTTGAGAGGGATAACCTACATACAGACACCAACCTAAAGAAGCAGGGCATTCTCTTTATAACGAATTAGAAAATTATTGACGGTTTCGACACTTCCTAATGCAAAATGTGAGCTCAGCTTCATGCGGGTTTTTATTTCGCAATATATTGAGGAACGCAGTGTGAGAGAGACATCTATGTGCGCACAGTTACAGATTGCCCAATGATTTTTATTTCTGAGTATTTATTTTAATTCTCGCATTCAGAAAATATTCTCATGTACACTGTTCTATGATTCATATTTCCTTTATTTTCTGCTTCGGCGGCCAGGGTCCCAGAGAAGTCCAGTCGGCTGCGGTCAAACAAGAAGAGCGTCGCGTGGCTCAAGGCGCGCGTGCCAGAGCTTTCACTGTGCTGGTTCACTGGGTTATGGCGAGGAACAGCGGACGCTCGGCCCAGGACACAGCGCCTACGAGCAGCGCTGTTAAACGATCGTCGAATGTGTGCTGACACAATACGCGATAAAAGCGGGTATGAGGCACGAGCAGCGTGCAAAACGTTGTTGTTTTGATATCTAAAAAGTATGCATGCTAGTCTTGGGGGGAGCCGATGTGATTTGGTACAAGTTATGGTTAAAATGGCAGCAGAAAGCACAGGACAGGGTTGATTGGCGAAACATGGGAGAGGCCTTTGCCCTGCAGTGGGCGTAGACAGGCTGATGATGATGATGATGATGATGATGATGATGATGGTTAAAATTTTTCCATCAGCGAAAGAAAGAGAAACCGGAAGCACTGGAGTGCCGAAGAATAATGATTACAAGTCGGTGTGATTATTTTGGCGTTCTTTTTCTAAGCCTTCTCTGGTTTACTCTCTTCTGCTAGACAGCTTATGGGATGAGCCGACTATAGATGGTCTTTTACATCGGCTGTACACTGAAATAGCGTTCAAATTGTGCACGCCTCATATTAAAAGGACGCGGAAATCACGAACGACATAGAAAAACAAGGGCACAATAACTAGACAGGAGAGCGCACTTGAAGTGCTGTGCTTTTGATTTCTGAGTTTCCTCACCCATTTATTGCCCATACTATTGAGCTGGTTCTTCTTTCTCTCTTTACTATCAACCCAACTGGCTAACTTCCTGCAAAGAACTACAGCGTCGCTTAGTGAGTTTACCTTGAGCTTTGGGCGTATTTAAAGTAAACCAAAATTTCCTATCGATTGAGGAAGCCTCGTTAATTTCCACGATACATTATTGTTGAGCCATACGGAAGCCCTCTAGTCTATTGGGATTGAATATTTCTGTGCGTGATAGTAGAAGACCTACTGGTGATTCTAATTAAACTAGCACGTAGTCACACGAGTGAGTCTGGGTTTGTTAATTATATATACCGATCTGATCAAGTTGTGTGCTCATTAGGGCTTTTTTAGATGACGCACATAATTTATCATAACACCTATGAATTGTCCATTTTTATGCCCGTCAAAATCACTACATTTAATATTTTTTTTTATTCCCGAGGTCACACTTTGATCTATTTCAACCAATCGCATTTCTTTTCTTCTCTTTAGCAATAACGAAATGCAATTGTGACGGTTAAACGCGACGCTTATTATGAACACATTTCTCTGTGTTCTAGTCATTACGTCTCATTAATGTTCCTTTGAGGTCCAAAAGTTTAGCTCTCCAGGCTAGAAAAGTTAATGTAGCTCTGTTAAGTGTTCCTAGATTCTACCATTGGTATGTATCAACCATACACTGCCAAGCTTTGCGGGCGTAATTCTCCATCGTCCAAGCTGATTGAAATCTGTAAGCCTTTTTGGTACATAAATTGACATATCTTCTCACGAACATTTTCACTGATGGGGTGTATTTGAGTCTTCGTTTAAACTTGCATTGCAGATGATAAGTAACGAAACACTTCAAAAATACCAATGCTCTATGCATCGACTATGGCAATAACAGTTGCATGCTTGCAAGTGTATGTGCTATGGCATCGATGCTGATAGCTGCGTAAGAATAAAGTGTAGTATAAATAACAGTCTAAAATTACACATTTCTCACTCCCACGTGCGAGGAAGTTGTTTTAACATGATAGCCTTAAAGAGTTCGTCTCCCAGAAATTCCGGTGCCGGTGTCGGTGTCGGCGTCGTTGGCTGTGAGTGGAAAATCGAGAAAGACGCCAATAAAATAAGTAATAAAAATCTTCAATTCGACGGAGAATTCAACCCATGTCTTCTGCGCGGAAAGGAGGTGTCCTACCACAGAGCCATGCCATTGCTTCAATGATCTTCGAGAAAAAAAAGAAAACTTTATGGATATGATGAAGAGGCAGGAGCCTCATAAACACATGTAATATTGTTTGGCTGAAACGCAGAATCACACCAGGTGTCAATGCACGTGAGTTGCCCGAAGAGATGGTGTTAAGCCCACCCATTACAAAGTGCTGAGACATATTTAAGCATCGTGACCAGCAAAATCGTAAACAAAGTGTGCAGCTACGTAATTTCTCGTGTTGCCTTATGGAGACGTAGTGGGATCTTCACTAATTCGCAAAAGATGAATTCTGGTGTTCAACTTCACTTGCAGTAGGCATTCTAGGGTAGTTTGGAACGGCAAATGTTACGCGCATAGACTTTCGTTTCCTTGCGGCAAGTTTGAGGCATCCACCGAGAACTGAAACCAGGCTAGCGATTCGGATGTTGATGCGCACGGGACCCGATTAGGCTACCGCTTTCTACTCTTGAAAGCGAAGCTCTAGCGTCCTTCAAATTTTTTTGTACCTTCGTTTTATCCTGTGATGCCTCTAAAAGATACAGGGAAAACGTGAACCCAAAGTCAAATCCTTTTTTTTTTCATTCTTTCCTTGCATTGTCTTCACGTACAGGAATCGCATAGAGTTTAGAAATCAGGCTAAATACTATATAGCTTCGTTTTATTAGCTGTTTCTAAATCTTCATTGTTCTTTTCTAAGTAAATCAGATCAGCTCAACAAGAAATTTGAGTATATGTATAACAGCAGGTTATTTAGTGAACGAGGCGTCTAGTTGGTGCTTCCGCACTTGCATCCACTCCCGTTTTGACAACGCAGCATGCTTGAGCACTTAAAAAGATTACCTAGCTTCTAATAATTGCCAAGTGATTTAGTAGTAGCTGCTATTACTATGTTGTTACTGTTTAAGTGGTGTCAGGATGTTGCTTTACTTCGGGTGGCGACGAATGGATTTGTCAAAAACATTATCTCTATTTTCGATGGCACCATGTTCTCACGTTTGTTTTAGGCGGCTTTAGTGACTCATATAAAACTGGTTAACATTAATATACGCGAAGTCATGTTAGGCACTCGCTTTTCAGAACTATACATTTTCTTTCTTACGCGCCATTTCCGATAATGGTCGTGCACGCACAGTAAATGTTGAAAGGAAGCGAAAAAGCGACGAAAAAAGGAAGCTCGCGAAGTAAGGTTTTAGTTTCTGAGATCGTTAGCGGACCACCAACAAACACTGGTGGCTCTATCGAGCGCAGACGCCATCGAACTGCAAATGTTCCCTGAGCTCTGAAAGAAAGGGGACGAGAGAGAGCAACAGCAGAAAATAAAAAAAAATAAAAAGATACAAACTCTAATAGGACAAAAACGCATATTCATCATGCAAGACAAGGCAAGGAAGTGGAGCCGACAGCTGCCGACGCCGCGGCGTCGCCGAGCGTCTCTCTAGAGATAAGAAGAGAACAGCGACAATCTCTGTTAACCCTCCTCTGCCATTTTCAGTGTTTCTTTTTCCCTTAGCTCTTTGTTGCTCCGACTGGCTGCACAGGGAGCGGTCTCCCCCGAATCTTCCTGTCGCGGTCCGGCTGAGCGTGTTATTGCCTTTGAGTCACCTCTCACGCACAGCCTTTCTGTTTGTACTCTGGTTGCCCGCGTAGGGTAAGCCTTGCAGCAGCCTCGGCCCAGCTCGGCTCTCCGCTGTCTCTTCCTTATCTGTCTCTCTGTCCCCAACAGTACCTCAGCCACAAGATTATAAAAAAAGGCGTCCACAATTCGGTGCGTGGAGCGGTCAGCGCTTTGTGGCAAAATGAAGTCGGTGGTGAGAGCGCCAGAGGAAGTTCAGGGGACGATCATTTAATAGATCTTTAAATAGAAGGCCGGCAAGATGGCTCGCTCCATACTGATCTTCGCGCCACTAATGGTTTTTACTCGGGCAAGTGTCGTTCTCTACAGAAGTAAACGACCCAGAGCCAACGACTGCGCCACGACGTCGTTTACGAACGAAAGGGAAGAAGACATGTGCGTGCACAAAGTAGCTCCAGTATAGTGCATATGGATCGTACTGCGGGGCAGATGGCCGATTTCAGCTGCGCCTCAGACGGTTGATGCCAAGGATCCGTGTCCCGATTTTCTTCGTGTTTGTCGAGAAAGCGGGGAACAGATGGGAGATCCACACTAGTGGTGCCCAGCCTGAAGGAAGAGCGCAGCTGGGTGGCCTCCCGCGTCCGGCGTCCCGCTTCCGGTCACTTTCATGAAGTAGGGAAGCACCCACTATGCAGACCAGAACACTGTAGCACAATAAGGCCATCAACCACCACCACAGTCACCAGAGTCATGGCCGAGAGCATAGAGTGGCTGCTTAGCAATGGCTAGGCATGTGGTGGGTGCAAGCAAAGAATAACACGCACTACCGGTGGTGTCTGTCGCCCACGTTGACTCCATTCCTTGATCTTGCTTGCATGTGCCTGCGGAGGCTTTGTCCGTCCCTCCTTCCCGCGTCCCACTCCCCCTCTCTCTCCTCACCTACGCTCCCCCTTTCTCTCCTCTAGGAATCATCTACTCTACGGAGTGGCGCCCGCGTCCCACACCTCCACAGCGCATGCGCGTCCCCTCCCCCCTCTCTCGCCTCTCCTACGGTTCCCCCCCCCCCGTTCTCTCCTCTTGGAATCCTCTACTCTACGGAGCGGCGCGCACGACAGGTGGTGCGACAGCTGCATACCTCGCTGGGGGGCGCCACGGTAGTTCCGCGGTATGAAAATGACGGAGCGCGCGCGCCTCATTCTCTCTCCTGTGCAGCGCCGCGATGAGCGCCCGGGCCGCTGCCGCGAAACGGGAGCGGCGACGTTTCTTCCGCTGAAGCCAGCAATCTCCCCGCTGCTTCACATCCACACATGGTTCCCTTTAGCGGGAGATGGGGAAATTTTTTTATCTCTCTGTTTCGTTATCGCTCTTTTTAGTTTTTTTTTTAAATTTCTGTCTTTCTTTCTCTCCTAGTTTTATTCTCTGCTTTTCTATCTCTTGTACACGTATGTGTCTTTCCAAATCTTTCTCTCTCTTTCTTTTGTTTCTCTATATTTTTCTCATTCTTTCTCTTTCTGTCTTGCTCTGTGTTCTTTCTCTCTCTTTGTCGTGTCTGTTTCTTTCTACGTCTTTTGTTCTCTTTCTATTTCTTTCTCGGTTTGCTCTATTTTTATGCTTTATTGTCTTGATTTCACTCCACTTATCTCTTTCCCTCTCTTTATATGGATTTCTTTCTCTTTCTCTATTACCTGTTTCATTCTGTTTATTTTTTTTCTCTCTCTCTCCCACAGGGGGTTCGACCGTTAACGCCACTTCGGTACGGTGCTCGTCGTCGTGTGCGGCCGAGCAAGTGGCCATTGCGTTGGCCCTTCTGGATGACAAACATGAACATATACTCAGCGACTCCAGGGCAGCCATCCGCGCCTTCTGCGTTGGCGCCGTGTATAAGGAAACATGTCGCATACTGGAGGGCGAAAGCGTCACCACCCACACTCTCACGTGGTTCCCCGCTCATATGGGATCCAGTAGGGGAAGCCTCACAAAACCTGAACGAGCTCGCCCACTCCAAGGAATGAGGTCTCGCTTTCCGCAACCATGGATAACTCCCCCGCCGGCCCGCAGTTGTGGAGAACAGAGACCATCCGACCACTTATAACAAAATTGCACAGGACTTCTGTCTCGGCAGGAGAGAATTTGCCCTTCCTAACAATAAATTAAATCGAGCGCAGGCATTGACTCACAGGTTACTAGAGACGGGTTCGTATGCCAGCCCGGCTTTATTACATAAAATTTATCCCGACAAATATCTCAATAGCTCCTGCAGGCACTGCAACGAATTCGCTAGCCTAGACCACATGATCTTGCATTGCCCCTCATTATGGGGCACGGACCAATCCAATGAAGACAAATGCCTATCCGCTATCAAGAGCCCCGATGTCGGGGCTCAACTGTCGGCTGTCCAGAGGGCCCACGATGCGGCGGTCGGGCTTGGCCTGACTGTCCCAACGCGGGAGCGGCCCGCTGCGCGTTGAGTCGTGCACCTCAGGACTCACAATAAAGTTTCGCATCCATCCATCTCTCTCTCCCTCTCTCAGGTGTTTCAAGTGCGTGCCCCTCTTCACTGAAAAAAAGTTTTTAGGAGCTTGCTCCTTTTCCTGGGGGGTAATCCCTCATTCTTCCCGCCGTGTACGCCAGTTCTAGTCGCTCCCGCTAGAGGCGCAGCTTTGCTCTCGGTTGATTTGAACGGCGCCCAGGTTGATTTGAATGGCGTAAAGGTTCCTAAGGAATGTCAGCCGATTATGGAAACGCGGTTTGGGAATTCAGCCAAAGTCGAAATTTTTCTGAAATGCCAGTGAAATTCATGATATCGACCTTACGCGTTGTCTTGCAAATCGCTTCTTGTCTGCCCACACAAAATATCGACATTAAGCGCCCGCAGTAAATGAGCTGCTTCCAAAATGTTTTCGGCATCGTCGGTAGAACGCACTCATATGCCTCAGTTCAATTCACACTGGGCAAGCATGGGCGCCTGGCCTAGCGTTCCAGGCACTCGTTTTCGGACTGCTGAAGTTTAGGTTGAAACCCCAGCCCCGAAAAGAGAATTTATCTTGCATCATATTATTTCTTTTGGTGCGTGCGGTCAGCTGTTGGTTACGAAGATTTTTTTATAACACCACCAGCTGCACAGGTGCGTCATTACCAGCGTCGCTTGAAAAACATTGAAGCGTTCACAGGTTGCAACTTTGGCTATCTCCTTTCACGCTCTGTCATGCTTATACAAGCTACGATCACTCCATACTACTTTCATGTAACCTCCAATAGCGCCTCCTTAGTGCAGGTACATATGGCTTCTTCTTACACTCCCTACATTTGGCAACTCGGCTCTTTTTTTCTTAGCAAAAAAAAAAACGTAATTTTTGCCTGACATACGTAATACTATATTACTGGACTACAAAGACACAACAAAAAACAGCAAAACAAGTCGTAGCACATGATGACTTTGTGGAAATCGGAACGCACCGAAACTTTTCTCTGCTAGACTCGCGAAAAGCATGTCAACCGGTTTCGCGCCAACAGTTTTGCGAACAGGTGGACTGCCAACAATTTATCAATTGGCCTTTAGTTTTTTTTTGCGAAGTCAACGCGCAATAAATGGCTGCATCCTTGTCCGGCCTCCCCGGCGGTGCAGCTTCAAGGAAACACCAACAGAGTGCAGCAATCTACAACCAATGCAGTCCCTCGGTCGCGGTTCACGTAGAAAACAGAATAGCGATGCCCTCCCAGGAATAACGCATTGGTCCCAAAAGCACCCCAGCGTTGAGTTTGCTTCCTCTCCCCTCGAGCTGCACAAAATTTATCGCCTCTAGGCTCTTTCTACGCTCTTTTTCATTCTGCTTTCTTCCACCTTTGTTCTATAGCTTATTCTGTTTACTGCTCGCTGCACGGAATTTACCAAGAAATAAGATAAATGAAGATACATTTTTGACTCTACTGCTTTTTTATCCTTCCGGCTTTCTGCAACCCATTCACATTGACGGCCTTGGCCCAATGCGGAGAAAAACCAGGCGTTAAAGCAATACGCGTGTTTTTGTTCCGCCCTATTGCCGACAGGAAACACGCCCTCGCATCCGGAAACCACGAGGTATGGCTAGCAGATGGAGCCTGCTTAGGGAGTTCCAGAATGTTCAACACGTTAGTTGGGCAACCGAGTGCTGAAGGCGCACATCTGAAGAGTCAGCGCACTTTTGCAGTCTTGCGCGTTCGGTTTCTCTGATAACGTCAGCTCATTATTCGAGAACGGAAACATAATTAGGAGAGGCGGGATATGATATATGAATTTTAGGAACAAATTTCGTGTAGCAAATGGTATAATGTAAGTCCTGCAACGCTCGATTGGATTGACGCTACATCGTTTAGGTCGTCTATGTCGCTTCCATTGAATTCCGTACCTTGCTTGTAAAGTACAAAGTGCACGGTATTCGGCTGGCCCAACCAATATTGTCATCTATTTCGAACAGGTTATGCTTTTACCACTTCATTTTTTACATTGTCCCAACAGCAAAAATCGAACTGCTGCCCAATCTCTTCAAGTATTTACTTTTTTTAGTAACCGTGCATTTTGGTACATAGTAAGGAGGCGAACAAATTATTTTATTTGGTGACTAACAAATTGTGTGTATTTCTCTCTTTTCTGTGATTCTGTTGAGAAACGAATCTCCTCTTTATTTCCACGCTATTAACACAAAAATCTCAGGATCCGTCTTCGCTTGGCGTGTGCGGGCTAGACGTTGTACTTTCTTTCTTTCTTTCTTTCTTTCTTTCTTTCTTTCTTTCTTTCTTTCTTTCTTTCTTTCTTTCTTTCTTTCTTTCTTTCTTTCTTTCTTTCTTTCTTTCTTTCTATCTTTCTTTCTTTCTTTCTTTCTTTCTTTCTTTCTTTCTTTCTTTCTTTCTTTCTTTCTTTCTTTCTTTTCTTTCTTTCTTTTCTTTCTTTCTTTCTTTCTCTCTTTCTTTCTGAAAAAAGTAAATGATATATCACCTCGATAAAAGATAACATTGCCTGTCATAAAGGGCTGATGGCCAACGAGCGCACGATTAAGAGAGAATGACTTATTGCAGAACGGCGCATAGAAATGCGTAAGTGGTCGGCGCCCCTTGTCTTACTGCGTTTCTGTACGGACTCCGGCGCCGGATTGTTAGCGCACGACGCCACGACCGAAATCGGTGGGTCATAACAAGCTTCGCTTAGAAAACTTTTGCCGTGCACTTTCTTCCGGAAAAGAGATTTTTTTTATGTAGCCGAAACTAATCGATTTCTGATCACTACCCCCCGACAAAGTCATTATTTTACATTAAAGTTTCAGGTTAAGTTAACCCTACCCATATACTACATTCTTATGCACCTGTAACAGGATAGGTGCATTCGTGTTACAGGTGCATAAGAATGCACCTGTAACGCAAATGCACCTTTCGTGTTACAGGTGCATTCTTTACAGCCATCTGTGGGTGGTTGGGAAAATCATTAATGGAAGATTTATATATCTTCGTAATGCAGACGCGAAGTACTAATCACGTGGCTGCGTGTTTGTAACCGCACCTCTTTCGTTCATTCTCTTTCCCGCTGAGCAAGGCATCATGTACAGGTGCATTCTTTACAGCCATCTGTGGGTGGTTGGCAAAGTCATTAATGGAAGATGTACACAAAGTTCATAAACGCAATCCATCGAAAAACACTCGGTAGCTACAATTCGTGCCTTTAGCACCAGTGAGTAATTTAAGAAGCTCGTGCATTCATAAAAAAAACATGTTGCGTACAACCTTTACAGTTTATTGTTTATGCATTTTGGCGAAGTGATGCATTTTGACACTATTACGAAGGTAACTTATAAGAAAACTTAAGAACAGTTATGCGGGAATAAAAAAATGATGCTTTTTTTGTTGTGCGACCCAGACAGAGAGGTTGAAAAAGGTGTTTGGTGTAAACAGTGTGGTTAGGCATTCTTCTCACTAACTCGCCGACGAAGGACAACAGTAGGAAGAAAGACCCTGAGAGAAAAATAAGTGAAAAGCTGTTTAGCCAGGCTTGCTCCTGACAAGGACACGGTAATACACAGAAAGCAAGAACTCCTACAACCGAATTATTATAAGAATAATTGTTACGTTCACTACCCAAAACGACAGCTTTCGAGCGAATTTCATGTTATTAAGCGAGTAGCGTGAGCTGCCAGGGGTTGGACCACTACGTAAACTACGTCGAGAGTATATGGCCTAATTAAACTTCTAGTTTTCTGGTGGTGGACGAGAAACTGGAAGTAAATTAACGCCGCAGTGTCTGCAAACCGCCTGCCCGGAAACAAGAGGAACATACTCCTGTCAGCCTTACAGAGTCGCGAAGTAAGCTGTTCGTTTGACGTCAACCTAGAGGGCTCAAGCGCTGGAAATAATCCCTCTGACTTCCCAGTGGAAAGCATTATCCAACAAGTTTCATACTAAAGTTGTTTTCTCGCCTAAACCTTTTTCATATTGTACAATCAATGTGACATATACCCGAAATAGCCGCTCCTTTATCTCCTTCTTCTTCTTCTTCAAAACTTTATTATTTATCCTGTATTGACGCGAATGCTCCAACTTCGCTACTCCCACGACGGAACAGAGAGGTCGAGCCTCGTGGCCCTATCGTGGGCGTACTGGACAGCCAGGACTTGATTGTGTACATTTGATACTTTGATAGTACGCAGTGTCCGCTTGTTCTAGACGAAGTCGAATCAGATATTGTGACACTTGCGTATTGCTCGACTTCGCCCGATAACTCTACGAAAATCAGAATGCTGTGACGATGAGAATGACCTCTTAGCGCTTTAAGTACGCAGTAGCTTTCGCTTAAAACCAAGCTTCCGCTCCAGGCACAATGTCTGTGGTTGTCGACCAGTCGCAACTCTAGAATGATGTAACCAGGGTGTCCAATGCCGAGTTACACACTCACAGAGGCACGCCCAATAAACTGGGAAACTATTGAGCACTGCGTACTCGCGTAGCTTCAAATTGATGCATCGGCGTCATCTTGCCGGTTTAGCAAACATATATATAGCCCATTCGCGTATCTAAGTACGTGAGAGAAAATATTGAAAGTGATAAACACAAATGTCACATGTTTGAGCTAGACTAGTTCCCATTTGGCCGAGCAGTGTGGCCGCTACTTTAAGAGCACAAAAGAGGTCTCCGTCCGCCGGTAAAATAAATCTAAATATTGCACTAAAATGCGTCCAGGGAACTCCCTTATGCTCAGGCTTCTTTCAGAAGATTGGGCTCTTGGATTAATGGCGCGAGGTTGGCCAGCCGCGATACTTGCAGAGGTGTTAAAGGAGGTGGACAAGAACGAAGTGGGAGAGGAAAGCTTTATTAATCCATATATGGCAAGGGGAAGGTGGTAGAGAGTGCGCATGGACCGTTGCAGTGTGTAAGGTTTACAGACCAAGGAAACATTCGCGTGTAATTGGTGATATTTGATGGTGAATAAGTATTGCGAAACGCCTTCTTGATAGGACAGCATCTGTCGACACTCATGTTAGATCATTGGCGAGTTCTTGAGGTCAGAGAATGGCTACAAAAAGAACGCTTGGCCTTCGGGACTTCTCCTCAATAGGCTGCCGTGATCGCGAATGAAGAAAGCACACTTTCCCAAAATGCGTTAGTTGTGCGCTCAGGAAGGCGTTGTGCAGGTTATAAACACGCACTAATGCTCATAATGGGAACCAACAGTCAGCTGCTTCTAATAAGAAGTGTACATTTTCAGAAACGTTACTTATCTGACGGAATTGGTTTTTGATGTTCTTCAAAATAGAAGAAAATCATAGTAATCTCAGATGTAGCACCAGATACTGAGTACAATCGAAAGAATACTACGGTATACCTACAAAGACATATGCCGTAGGAACCCTGCTACAGTCTTTAGCTACCTCTACGCAAATATGAGACACGCTTTTGTTAAACCTCGTCTCTGTAGTAGCCATGCCTCGGCGTAGCCTGACACTTACCCAAGGGACATGAGGCGAAGTGCAACGTTTCACAATGCAGCAACACGTGTGCACCTAACTCACTTTATCGATCTATGTCATCTGCTGAAGTAGCGCCATGGCTGCGTTGCGTTATATGTATTTACGTCCCACTCACAATCTCCTTACTGATCCCATTACTATTGCTGCAACCGAAAATGAAAGACAGTGAAAGGAGAAAGGAAACAAGGCACGTGGCAGTAAAGACGGTCCAAGTAGAGCGTAAAGCCTCGGGCTTGGGAATCGGAGACCAAAGCGGGACTGCCGTCGCGACAGGCAGCAGCAATCTGGTAGCGTTACTAGGCCCGCTTCCTGACCTTGCCTGAGAGCCTCGCGTCTGGCCGATATTGTGTCCACCTCGTCTTATTTATATTTATCGCTCACTCCCCTGCTGCGCTCCCTTATGGTGTGCTCTGCTCACTTCGAAATGCAACGCTCCATCGGGGAACGAGAGGAGACACACAAGACGAAAGGGCCAGCTTATTTTGGCACAGTTATAATACTGCAATTTAGCTTTTGCCTCTTGGTGACACTTTAGTGCCGTCTTGTTATTTATTTTTTTTTTGCTTTGCTTTGCTTGCACTCTTTCGTGTATCGCTGCCTTTTGTCTTTGCGGGAATCATTTGTTTTTATATCCAATCGGCGCGCTCAATTCTAGCTCTCTCTCTCTTTTTTAACATGAGAGTGTTTTTTGCCG
>JALIZH010020565.1:0-18068 GCA_030522465.1 Rhipicephalus appendiculatus | reverse complement strand
TGAGCGTGGACTGCGTCATGTCGTTCATGACGTCATGATTTGCATATTACGGCTTGTCATTTATGTTCGTCATACAGTCATGTCACTCAATCCCAAGTTTGGTGTATGTCAAGCTAACGATACGGCCGCGATGGCGGCATATGCGTGGCATGCAAGTCATGTCGCACATCACAAGTCATGATTTCCATATTACGACTTATCATTTATGTTCGTCATACAGTCATGTCGCACATGATGTCATGATTTCCATATTACGACTTGTCATTTATGTTCGTCATATAGTCATGTCACTCAATACCAAATTTGGTGTATATCAAGCTAACGAAACGGCCGCGAGCGGGCTATGAGCGTGGAATGCAAGTCATGTCGCACATGACAAGTCATGATTTCCATATTACCACTTGTCATTTATGTTCGTCATACAGTCATGTCACTCAATACCGAATTTGGTGTATCTCAAACTAACGAAACGGCCGCGAGCGCGCCATGAGCGTGGAATGCAAGTCATGTCGCTCATGACATGTCATGAATACCATATTACGACTTGTCATTTATGTTCGTGATACAGTCATGTCACTTAATACCAAATTTGGTGTATATCAAGCTAACGAAACGGCCGCGAGCGTGCCATGAGGGTGGCATGCAAGTCATGTCACACATGACGTCATGATTTCCATATTACGACTTGTCATTTATGTTCGTCATAGTCATGTCGCTCAATACCAAATTTGGTGTATATCAAGATAACGGAATGGCCGCGAGCGTAGCATGAGCATGGAATGCAAGTCATGTCGCTCATGACATGTTATGATTTCCATATTACCACTTGTCATTTATGTTCGTCATACAGTCATGTCGCACATGATAAGTCATGATTTCCATATTAGGGCTTGTAATTTGTGTTCGTCATACAGTCATGTCACTTAATACCAAATTTGGTGTATGTCAAGCTAACGAAACGGCCGCGAGCGCGCCATGAGGGTGGCATGCAAGTCATGTCGATCATGACAATTCATGATTTCCATATTACGACTTGTCATTTACGTTCGTCATAGAGTCATGTCACTCAATACCAAATTTGGTGTACATCGAGCTAACGAAAGGGCCGCGAGCGTGCCATGAGCGTGGACTGCGTCATGTCCTTCATGACATGTCATGATTTGCATATTACGGCTTGTCATTTATGTTCGTCATACAATCATGTCACTGAATACCAAATTTGGTGTATATCAAGCTAACGAAACGGCCGCGAGCGTGCCATGAGCGTGGCATGCAAGTCATGTCGCACATGACAAGTCATGATTTCCATATTACCACTTGTCATTTATGTTCGTCATACAGTCGTCACTCAATACCAAATTTGATGTATCAAACTAACGAAACGGCCGCGAGCGCGCCATGAGCGTGGAATGCAAGTCATGTCGCTCATGACATGTCATGATTTCCATATTACCACTTGTCATTTATGTTCGTCATAGTCATGTCGCACATGATAAGTCATGATTTCCATATTACGACTTGTCATTTATGTTCGTCATAGTCATGTCACTCAATACCAATTTGGTGTATATCAAGCTAACGGAATGGCCGCCAGCGTAGCATGAGCATGGAATGCAAGTCATATCGCTCATGACATGTTATGATTTCCATATTACGACTTGTCATTTATGTTCGTCATACAGTCATGTCGCATATGATAAGTCATGATATCCATATTACGGCTTGTCATTTATGTTCGTCATACAGTCATGTCATTTAATACCAAATTTGATGTATATCAAGCTAACGAAACGGCCGCGAGCGCGCCATGAGGGTGGCATGCAAGTCATGTCGCACATGACAATTCATGATTTCCATATTACCACTTGTCATTTATGTTTGTCATACAGTCATGTCACTCAATACCAAATTTGGTGTACTTCAAACTAACGAAACAGCCGCGAGCGCGCCATGAGCGCGGAATGCAAGTCATGTCGCTCATGACATGTCATGATTTCCATATTACCACTTGTCATTTATGTTCGTCATACAGTCATGTCGCACATGATGTCATGATTTCCATATTAGGACTTGTCATTTAGGTTCGTCATAGTCATGTCACTCAATACCAAATTTGGTGTATATCAAGCTAACGAAACGGCCGCGAGAGTGCCATGAGGGTGGCATGCAAGTCATGTCGCACATGACAAGTCATGATTTCCATATTACGACTTGTCATTTACGTTCGTCATAGAGTCATGTCACACAATACCAAATTAGGTGTACATCGAGCTAACGAAACGGCCGCGAGCGTGCCATGAGCGTGGACTGCGTCATGTCGTTCATGACATGTCATGATTTCCATATTACGGCTTGTCATTTATGTTCGTCATACAGTCGTCACTTAATACGAAATTTGGTGTATATCAAGCTAACGAAACGGCCGCGAGCGCGCCATGAGGGTGGCATGCAAGGCATGTCGCACATGACAAGTCATGATTTCCATATTACGACTTGTCATTTAGGTTCGTCAGTCATGTCACTCAATACCAAATTTGGTGTATATCAAGCTAACGAAACGGCCGCGAGCGCGCTATGATCGTGGAATGCAAGTCATGTCACTCATGAAGTCATGATTTTCATATTGCCACTTGTCATTTATGTTCGTCATACAGTCATGTCACTCAATCCCAAATTTGGTGTATGTCAAGCTAACGAAACGGCCGCGAGGGCGCCATGAGCGTGGCATGCAAGTCATGTCGCACATGACAAGTCATAATTTCCATATTACCACTTGTCATTTATGTTCGTCATACAGTCATGTCACTCAATACCAAATTTGGTGTATATCAAGCTAACGAAACGGCCGCGAGCGTGCCATGAGCATGTAATGCGTCATGTCGCTCAAGACATGTCATGATTTCCATATTACGACTTGTCATTTACGTTTTCATAGTCACGTCACTGAATACCAAATTTGGTGTATATCAAGCTAACGAAACGGAAGCGAGCACGCCATGAGCGTGGCATGCAAGTCATGTCGCACATGACATGTCATGATTCCCATATTACGGCTTGTCATTTACGTTCGTGATACAGTCATGTCACTCAATACCAAATTTGGTGTATATCAAGCTAACGAAACGGCCGCGAGCGTGCCATGAGGATGGAATGCAAGTCATGTCGCTCATGACGTCATGATTTCCATATTACAGCTTGTCATTTATGTTCGTCATACAGTCATGTCACTTAATACCAAATTTGGTGATTTCCATATTTCCATATTCCGTATTTCCATATTCCGATTTCCATATTTACGTTTTCATACAGTCATGTCACTGAATACCAAATTTGGTGTATATCAAGCTAACGAAACGGAAGCGAGCGCGCCATGAGTGTGGAATGCAAGTCATGTCGCACATGACATGTCATGATTTCCATATTACGACTTGTCATTTACGTTCGTCATAGTCATGTCACTCAATACCAAATTTGGTGTACATCGAGCTAACGAAACGGCCGCGAGCGTGCCATGAGCGTGGACTGCGTCATGTCGTTCATGACATGTCATGATTTCCATATTACGGCTTGTCATTTATGTTCGTCATACAGTCGTCACTTAATACGAAATTTGGTGTATATCAAGCTAACGAAACGGCCGCGAGCGCGCCATGAGGGTGGCATGCAAGGCATGTCGCACACGACAAGTCATGATTTCCATATTACGACTTGTCATTAATGTTCGTCATACAGTCATTTCGCACATGATAAGTCATGATTTCCATATTAGGACTTGTCATTTACGTTCGTGATACAGTCATGTCACTCAATACCAAATTTGGTGTATATCAAGCTAACGAAACGGCCGCGAGCGTGCCATGAGGATGGAATGCAAGTCATGTCGCTCATGACATCATGATTTCCATATTACAGCTTGTCATTTATGTTTGTCATACAGTCATGTCACTTAATAACAAATTTGGTGTATATCAAGCTAACGAAACGGCCGCGAGCACGCCATGAGCGTGGCATGCAAGTCATGTCGCACATGACAAGTCATGATTTCCATTTTACGACTTGTCATTTACGTTTTCATACAGTCATGTCACTGAATACCAAATTTGGTGTATATAAAGCTAACGAAACGGAAGCGAGCGCGCCATGAGTGTGGAATGCAAGTCATGTCGCACATGACATGTCATGATTTCCACATTACGACTTGTCATTTACGTTCGTCGTAGAGTCATGTCACTCAATAACAAATTTGGTGTACATCGAGCTAACGAAACGGCCGCGAGTGTGCCATGAGCGTGGACTGCGTCATGTCGTTCATGACAAGTCATGATTTCCATATTACGGCTTGTCATTTATATTGGTCATACAGTCGTCACTTAATACGAAATTTGGTGTATATCAAGCTAACGGAACGGCCGCGAGCGCGCCATGAGCGTGGAATGCAAGTCATGTCGCTCATGACATGTCATGATTTCCATATTACCACTTGTCATTTATGTTCGTCATAGTCATGTCGCACATGATAAGTCATGATTTCCATATTACGACTTGTCATTTATGTTCGTCATAGTCATGTCACTCAATACCAATTTGGTGTATATCAAGGTAACGGAATGGCCGCCAGCGTAGCATGAGCATGGAATGCAAGTCATGTCGCTCATGACATGTTATGATTTCCATATTACGACTTGTCATTTATGTTCGTCATACAGTCATGTCATTTAATACCAAATTTGATGTATATCAAGCTAACGAAACGGCCGCGAGCGCGCCATGAGGGTGGCATGCAAGTCATGTCGCACATGACAATTCATGATTTCCATATTACCACTTGTCATTTATGTTTGTCATACAGTCATGTCACTCAATACCAAATTTGGTGTACCTCAAACTAACGAAACAGCCGCGAGCGCGCCATGAGCGCGGAATGCAAGTCATGTCGCTCATGACATGTCATGATTTCCATATTACCACTTGTCATTTATGTTCGTCATACAGTCATGTCGCACATGATGTCATGATTTCCATATTACGACTTCTCATTTAGGTTCGTCATAGTCATGTCACTCAATACCAAATTTGGTGTATATCAAGCTAACGAAACGGCCGCGAGAGTGCCATGAGGGTGGCATGCAAGTCATGTCGCACATGACAAGTCATGATTTCCATATTACCACTTGTCATTTATGTTCGTCATACAGTCATGTCACTCAATACCAAATTTGGTGTATATCAAGCTAACGGAATGGCCGCGAGCGTAGCATGAGCATGGAATGCAAGTCATGTCGCTCATGACGTCATGATTTCCATATTACGACTTGTCATTTAGGTTCGTCAGTCATGTCACTCAATACCAAATTTGGTGTATATCAAGCTAACGAAACGGCCGCGAGCGCGCTATGATCGTGGAATGCAAGTCATGTCACTCATGAAGTCATGATTTTCATATTGCCACTTGTCATTTATGTTCGTCATACAGTCATGTCACTCAATCCCAAATTTAGTGTATGTCAAGCTAACGAAACGGCTGCGAGGGCGCCATGAGCGTGGCATGCAAGTCATGTCGCACATGACGTCATAATTTCCATATTACCACTTGTCATTTATGTTCGTCATACAGTCATGTCACTCAATACCAAATTTGGTGTATATCAAGCTAACGAAACGGCCGCGAGCGTGCCATGAGCATGTAATGCGTCATGTCGCTCAAGACATGTCATGATTTCCATATTACGGCTTGTCATTTATGTTCGTCATACAGTCGTCACTTAATACGAAATTTGGTGTATATCAAGCTAACGAAACGGCCGCGAGCGCGCCATGAGGGTGGCATGCAAGGCATGTCGCACACGACAAGTCATGATTTCCATATTACGACTTGTCATTTACGTTTTCATACAGTCATGTCACTGAAGACCAAATTTGGTGTACATCGAGCTAACGAAACGGCCGCGAGCGTGCCATGAGCGTGGACTGCGTCATGTCGTTCATGACATGTCATGATTTCCATATTACGGCTTGTCATTTATGTTCGTCATACAGTCGTCACTTAATACGAAATTTGGTGTATATCAAGCTAACGGAACGGCCGCGAGCGCGCCATGAGGGTGGCATGCAAGGCATGTCGCACATGACAAGTCATGATTTCCATATTACGACTTGTCATTTAGGTTCGTCAGAGTCATGTCACTCAACACCAAATTTGGTGTATCTCAAACTAACGAAACGGCCGCGAGCGCGCCATGAGCGTGGAATGCAAGTCATGTCGCTCATGACATGTCATGGTTTCCATATTACGCCTTGTCATTTATGTTCGTCATAGTCATGTCACTCAATACCAAATTTGGTGTATATCAAGCTAACGGAATGGCCGCGAGCGTAGCATGAGCATGGAATGCAAGTCATGTCGCTCATGACATGTTATGATTTCCATATTACCACTTGTCATTTATGTTCGTCATACAGTCATGTCGCACATGATAAGTCATGATTTCGATATTACGGCTTGTCATTTATGTTCGACATACAGTCATGTCACTTAATACCAAATTTGGTGTATATCAAGCTAAAGAAACGGCCGCGAGCGCGGCATGAGGGTGGCATGCACGTCATGTCGCACATGACAATTCATGATTTCCATATTACCACTCGTCATTTATGTTCGTCATACAGTCATGTCACTCAATACCAAATTTGGTGTATCTCAAACTAACGAAACGGCCGCGAGCGCGCCGTGAGCGTGGCATGCAAGTCATGTCGCACATGACATGTCATGATTTCCATATTACGACTTGTCATTTACGTTCGTCATAGAGTCATGTCACTCAATACCAAATTTGGTGTACATCGAGCTAACGAAACGGCCGCGAGCGTGCCATGAGCGTGGACTGCGTCATGTCGTTCATGACGTCATGATTTCCATATTACGACTTGTCATTTATGTTCGTCATAGTCATGTCACTCAATACTAATTTGGTGTATATCAAGGTAACGGAATGGCCGCCAGCGTAGCATGAGCATGGAATGCAAGTCATGTCGCTCATGACATGTTATGATTTCCATATTACGACTTGTCATTTATGTTCGTCATACAGTCATGTCGCATATGATAAGTCATGATATCCATATTACGGCTTGTCATTTATGTTCGTCATACAGTCATGTCATTTAATACCAAATTTGATGTATATCAAGCTAACGAAACGGCCGCGAGCGCGCCATGAGGGTGGCATGCAAGTCATGTCGCACATGACAATTCATGATTTCCATATTACCACTTGTCATTTATGTTTGTCATACAGTCATGTCACTCAATACCAAATTTGGTGTACCTCAAACTAAAGAAACAGCCGCGAGCGCGCCATGAGCGCGGAATGCAAGTCATGTCGCTCATGACATGTCATGATTTCCATATTACCACTTGTCATTTATGTTCGTCATACAGTCATGTCGCACATGATGTCATGATTTCCATATTACGACTTGTCATTTAGGTTCGTCATAGTCATGTCACTCAATACCAAATTTGGTGTATATCAAGCTAACGAAACGGCCGCGAGAGTGCCATGAGGGTGGCATGCAAGTCATGTCGCACATGACAAGTCATGATTTCCATATTACCACTTGTCATTTATGTTCGTCATACAGTCATGTCACTCAATACCAAATTTGGTGTATATCAAGCTAACGGAATGGCCGCGAGCGTAGCATGAGCATGGAATGCAAGTCATGTCGCTCATGACATGTCATGATTTCCATATTACGACTTGTCATTTAGGTTCGTCAGTCATGTCACTCAATACCAAATTTGGTGTATATCAAGCTAACGAAACGGCCGCGAGCGCGCTATGATCGTGGAATGCAAGTCATGTCACTCATGAAGTCATGATTTTCATATTGACACTTGTCATTTATGTTCGTCATACAGTCATGTCACTCAATCCCAAATTTGGTGTATGTCAAGCTAACGAAACGGCCGCGAGGGCGCCATGAGCGTGGCATGCAAGTCATGTCGCACATGACAAGTCATAATTTCCATATTACCACTTGTCATTTATGTTCGTCATACAGTCATGTCACTCAATACCAAATTTGGTGTATATCAAGCTAACGAAACGGCCGCGAGCGTGCCATGAGCAAGTAATGCGTCATGTCGCTCAAGACATGTCATGATTTCCATATTACGGCTTGTCATTTATGTTCGTCATACAGTCGTCACTTAATACGAAATTTGGTGTATATCAAGCTAACGAAACGGCCGCGAGCGCGCCATGAGGGTGGCATGCAAGGCATGTCGCACACGACAAGTCATGATTTCCATATTACGACTTGTCATTTACGTTTTCATACAGTCATGTCACTGAAGACCAAATTTGGTGTACATCGAGCTAACGAAACGGCCGCGAGCGTGCCATGAGCGTGGACTGCGTCATGTCGTTCATGACATGTCATGATTTCCATATTACGGCTTGTCATTTATGTTCGTCATACAGTCGTCACTTAATACGAAATTTGGTGTATATCAATCTAACGGAACGGCCGCGAGCGCGCCATGAGGGTGGCATGCAAGGCATGTCGCACATGACAAGTCATGATTTCCATATTACGACTTGTCATTTAGGTTCGTCAGAGTCATGTCACTCAACACCAAATTTGGTGTATCTCAAACTAACGAAACGGCCGCGAGCGCGCCATGAGCGTGGAATGCAAGTCATGTCGCTCATGACATGTCATGGTTTCCATATTACGCCTTGTCATTTATGTTCGTCATAGTCATGTCACTCAATACCAAATTTGGTGTATATCAAGCTAACGGAATGGCCGCGAGCGTAGCATGAGCATGGAATGCAAGTCATGTCGCTCATGACATGTTATGATTTCCATATTACCACTTGTCATTTATGTTCGTCATACAGTCATGTCGCACATGATAAGTCATGATTTCGATATTACGGCTTGTCATTTATGTTCGTCATACAGTCATGTCACTTAATACCAAATTTGGTGTATATCAAGCTAAAGAAACGGCCGCGAGCGCGGCATGAGGGTGGCATGCACGTCATGTCGCACATGACAATTCATGATTTCCATATTACCACTCGTCATTTATGTTCGTCATACAGTCATGTCACTCAATACCAAATTTGGTGTATCTCAAACTAACGAAACGGCCGCGAGCGCGCCGTGAGCGTGGCATGCAAGTCATGTCGCACATGACATGTCATGATTTCCATATTACGACTTGTCATTTACGTTCGTCATAGAGTCATGTCACTCAATACCAAATTTGGTGTACATCGAGCTAACGAAACGGCCGCGAGCGTGCCATGAGCGTGGACTGCGTCATGTCGTTCATGACGTCATGATTTGCATATTACGGCTTGTCATTTATGTTCGTCATACAGTCATGTCACTTAATACCAAATTTGGTGTATATCAAGCTAACGAAATGGCCGTGAGCGTAGCATGAGGGTGGCATGCAAGTCATGTCGCACATGACAAGCCATGATTTCCATATTACGACTTGTCATTTATGTTCGTCATACAGTCAAGTCACTCAATACCAAATTTGGTGTATCTCAAACTAACGAAACGGCCGCGAGCGCGCCATGAGCGTGGAATGCAAGTCATGTCGCTCATGACATGTCATGATCTCCATATTACCACTTGTCATTTATGTTCGTCATAGTCATGTCGCACATGATAAGTCATGATTTCCATATTACGACTTGTCATTTATGTTCGTCATAGAGTCATGTCACTCAATACCAAATTTGGTGTATATCGAGCTAACGAAACGGCCGCGAGCGCGCTATGAGCGTGGAATGCGTCATGTCGCTCATGACATGTCATGATTTCCATATTACAGCTTGTCATTTATGTTCGTCATACAGTCATGTCACTTAATACCAAATTTGGTGTATATCAAGCTAACGAAACGGAGCGAGCACGCCATGAGCGTGGCATGCAAGTCATGTCGCACATGACAAGTCATGATTACCATATTACTTGTCATTTACGTTTGTCATAGAGTCATGTCACTCAATACCAAATTTGGTGTACATCGAGCTAAGGAAACGGCCGCGAGCGTGCCATGAGCGTGGACTGCGTCATGTCGTTCATGACGTCATGATTTGCATATTACGGCTTGTCATTTATGTTCATCATGCAGTCATGTCACTTGATACCAAATTTGGTGTATATGAAGCTAACGAAACGGCCGCGAGCGTGCCATGAGCGTGGACTGCAAGTCATGTCACTCATGAAGTCATGATTTTCATATTGCCACTTGTCATTTATGTTCGTCATACAGTCATGTCACTCAATCCCAACTTTGGTGTATGTCAAGCTAACGATACGGCCGCGAGGGCGCCATATGCGTGGCATGCAAGTCTTGTCGCACATCACAAGTCATTATTTCCATATTACCACTTATCATTTATGTTCGTCATACAGTCATGTCGCACATGATAAGTCATGATTTCCATATTACGACTTGTCATTTATGTTCGTCATATAGTCATGTCACTCAATACCAAATTTGGTGTATATCAAGCTAACGAAACGGCCGCGAGCGGGCTATGAGCGTGGAATGCAAGTCATGTCGCACATGACGTCATGATTTCCATATTACCACTTGTCATTTATGTTCGTCGTACAGTCATGTCACTCAATACCGAATTTGGTGTATCTCAAACTAACGAAACGGCCGCGAGCGCGCCATGAGCGTGGAATGCAAGTCATGTCGCTCATGACATGTCATGATTTCCATATTACGACTTGTCATTTATGTTCGTCATACAGTCATGTCGCTTAATACCAAATTTGGTGTATATCAAGCTAACGGAATGGCCGCGAGCGTAGCATGAGCATGGAATGCAAGTCATGTCGCACATGACAATTCATGATTTCCATATTACGACTTGTCATTTACGTTCGTCATAGAGTCATGTCACTCAATACCAAATTTGGTGTACATCGAGCTAACGAAACGGCCGCGAGCGTGCCACGAGCGTGGACTGCGTCATGTCGTTCATGACATGTCATGATTTGTATATTACGGCTTGTCATTTATGTTCGTCATACAGTCATGTCACTGAATACCAAATTTGGTGTATCAAACTAACGAAACGGCCGCGAGCGCGCCATGAGCGTGGAATGCAAGTCATGTCGCTCATGACATGTCATGATTTCCATATTACCACTTGTCATTTATGTTCGTCATAGTCATGTCGCACATGATAAGTCATGATTTCCATATTACGACTTGTCATTTATGTTCGTCATAGTCATGTCACTCAATACCAATTTGTTGTATATCAAGCTAACGGAATGGCCGCCAGCGTAGCATGAGCATGGAATGCAAGTCATGTCGCTCATGACATTATGATTTCCATATTACCACTTGTCATTTATGTTCGTCATACAGTCATGTCGCATATGATAAGTCATGATATCCATATTACGGCTTGTCATTTATGTTCGTCATACAGTCATGTCACTTAATACCAAATTTGATGTATACCAAGCTAACGAAACGGCCGCGAGCGCGCCATGAGGGTGGCATGCAAGTCATGTCGCACATGACAATTCATGATTTTCATATTACCACTTGTCATTTATGTTTGTCATACAGTCATGTCACTCAATACCAAATTTGGTGTACCTCAAACTAACGAAACAGCCGCGAGCGCGCCATGAGCGCGGAATGCAACTCATGTCGCTCATGACATGTCATGATTTCCATATTACCACTTGTCATTTATGTTCGTCATACAGTCATGTCGCACATGATGTCATGATTTCCATATTACGACTTGTCATTTAGGTTCGTCATGGTCATGTCACTCAATACCAAATTTGGTGTATATCAAGCTAACGAAACGCATGCGAGAGTGCCATGAGGGTGGCATGCAAGTCATGTCGCACATGACAAGTCATGATTTCCATATTACCACTTGTCATTTATGTTCGTCATACAGTCATGTCACTCAATACCAAATTTTGTGTATATCAAGCTAACGGAATGGCCGCGAGCGTAGCATGAGCATGGAATGCAAGTCATGTCGCTCATGACATGTCATGATTTCCATATTACGAATTGTCATTTACGTTCGTCATAGAGTCATGTCACACAATACCAAATTAGGTGTACATCGAGCTAACGAAACGGCCGCGAGCGTGCCATGAGCGTGGACTGCGTCATGTCGTTCATGACATGTCATGATTTCCATATTACGGCTTGTCATTTATGTTCGTCATACAGTCGTCACTTAATACGAAATTTGGTGTATATCAAGCTAACGAAACGGCCGCGAGCGCGCCATGAGGGTGGCATGCAAGGCATGTCGCACATGACAAGTCATGATTTCCATATTACGACTTGTCATTTAGGTTCGTCAGAGTCATGTCACTCAATACCAAATTTGGTGTATATCAAGCTAACGAAACGGCCGCGAGCGCGCTATGAGCGTGGAATGCAAGTCATGTCACTCATGAAGTCATGATTTTCATATTGCCACTTGTCATTTATGTTCGTCATACAGTCATGTCACTCAATCCCAAATTTGGTGTATGTCAAGCTAACGAAACGGCCGCGAGGGCGCCATGAGCGTGGCATGCAAGTCATGTCGCACATGACAAGTCATAATTTCCATATTACCACTTGTCATTTATGTTCGTCATACAGTCATGTCACTCAATACCAAATTTGGTGTATATCAAGCTAACGAAACGGCCGCGAGCGTGCCATGAGCATGTAATGCGTCATGTCGCTCAAGACATGTCATGATTTCCATATTACGACTTGCCATTTACGTTTTCATAGTCAAGTCACTGAATACCAAATTTGGTGTATATCAAGCTAACGAAACGGAAGCGAGCGCGCCATGAGTGCGGAATGCAAGTCATGTCGCACATGACATGTCATGATTCCAATATTACGGCTTGTCATTTACGTTCGTGATACAGTCATGTCACTCAATACCAAATTTGGTGTATATCAAGCTAACGAAACGGCCGCGAGCGTGCCATGAGGATGGAATGCAAGTCATGTCGCTCATGACGTCATGATTTCCATATTACAGCTTGTCATTTATGTTCGTCATACAGTCATGTCACTTAATACCAAATTTGGTGTATATCAAGCTAACGAAACGGAAGCGAGCGCGCCATGAGTGTGGAATGCAAGTCATGTCGCACATGACAATTCATGATTTCGATATTACCACTTGTCATTTATGTTCGTCATACAGTCATGTCACTCAATGCCAAGTTTGGTGTATCTCAAACTAACGAAACGGCCGCGAGCGCGCCATGAGCGTGGAATGCAAGTCATGTCGCTCATGACGTCATGATTTCCATATTACGACTTGTCATTTATGTTCGTCATACAGTCATGTCACTTAATACCAAATTTGGTGTATATCAAGCTAACGAAACGGGGCGAGCACGCCATGAGCGTGGCATGCAAGTCATGTCGCACATGACAAGTCATGATTTCCATATTACGACTTGTCATTTACGTTTTCATACAGTCATGTCACTGAATACCAAATTTGGTGTATATCAAGCTAACGAAACGGAAGCGAGCGCGCCATGAGTGTGGAATGCAAGTCATGTCACACATGACATGTCATGATTTCCATATTACGACTTGTCATTTACGTTTGTCATAGAGTCATGTCACTCAATACCAAATTTGGTGTACATCGAGCTAACGAAACGGCCGCGAGCGTGCCATGAGCGTGGACTGCGTCATGTCGTTCATGACGTCATGATTTGCATATTACGGCTTGTCATTTATGTTCGTCATACAGTCATGTCACTCAATCCCAAGTTTGGTGTATGTCAAGCTAACGATACGGCCGCGATGGCGGCATATGCGTGGCATGCAAGTCATGTCGCACATCACAAGTCATGATTTCCATATTACGACTTATCATTTATGTTCGTCATACAGTCATGTCGCACATGATGTCATGATTTCCATATTACGACTTGTCATTTATGTTCGTCATATAGTCATGTCACTCAATACCAAATTTGGTGTATATCAAGCTAACGAAACGGCCGCGAGGGGGCTATGAGCGTGGAATGCAAGTCATGTCGCACATGACAAGTCATGATTTCCATATTACCACTTGTCATTTATGTTCGTCATACAGTCATGTCACTCAATACCGAATTTGGTGTATCTCAAACTAACGAAACGGCCGCGAGCGCGCCATGAGCGTGGAATGCAAGTCATGTCGCTCATGACATGTCATGAATTCCATATTACGACTTGTCATTTATGTTCGTGATACAGTCATGTCACTTAATACCAAATTTGGTGTATATCAAGCTAACGAAACGGCCGCGAGCGTGCCATGAGGGTGGCATGCAAGTCATGTCACACATGACGTCATGATTTCCATATTACGACTTGTCATTTATGTTCGTCATAGTCATGTCGCTCAATACCAAATTTGGTGTATATCAAGATAACGGAATGGCCGCGAGCGTAGCATGAGCATGGAATGCAAGTCATGTCGCTCATGACATGTTATGATTTCCATATTACCACTTGTCATTTATGTTCGTCATACAGTCATGTCGCACATGATAAGTCATGATTTCCATATTAGGGCTTGTAATTTGTGTTCGTCATACAGTCATGTCACTTAATACCAAATTTGGTGTATGTCAAGCTAACGAAACGGCCGCGAGCGCGCCATGAGGGTGGCATGCAAGTCATGTCGCACATGACAATTCATGATTTCCATATTACGACTTGTCATTTACGTTCGTCATAGAGTCATGTCACTCAATACCAAATTTGGTGTACATCGAGCTAACGAAAGGGCCGCGAGCGTGCCATGAGCGTGGACTGCGTCATGTCGTTCATGACATGTCATGATTTGCATATTACGGCTTGTCATTTATGTTCGTCATACAATCATGTCACTGAATACCAAATTTGGTGTATATCAAGCTAACGAAACGGCCGCGAGCGTGCCATGAGCGTGGCATGCAAGTCATGTCGCACATGACGTCATGATTTCCATATTACCACTTGTCATTTATGTTCGTCATACAGTCGTCACTCAATACCAAATTTGATGTATCAAACTAACGAAACGGCCGCGAGCGCGCCATGAGCGTGGAATGCAAGTCATGTCGCTCATGACATGTCATGATTTCCATATTACCACTTGTCATTTATGTTCGTCATAGTCATGTCGCACATGATAAGTCATGATTTCCATATTACGACTTGTCATTTATGTTCGTCATAGTCATGTCACTCAATACCAATTTGGTGTATATCAAGCTAACGAAACGGCCGCGAGCGCGCTATGATCGTGGAATGCAAGTCATGTCACTCATGAAGTCATGATTTTCATATTGCCACTTGTCATTTATGTTCGTCATACAGTCATGTCACTCAATCCCAAATTTGGTGTATGTCAAGCTAACGAAACGGCCGCGAGGGCGCCATGAGCGTGGCATGCAAGTCATGTCGCACATGACAAGTCATAATTTCCATATTACCACTTGTCATTTACGTTTTCATACTGTCATGTCACTCAATACCAAATCTGCTGTATCTCAAACTAACGAAACGGCCGCGAGCGCGCCATCAGCGTGGAATGCGTCATGTCGCTCATGACATGTCGTGATTTGCATATTACCACTTGTCATTTATGTTCGTCATACAGTCATGTCGCACATGATAAGTCATGATTTCCATATTACGACTTGTCATTTATGTTCGTCATAGTCATGTCACTCAATACCAATTTGGTGTATATCAAGGTAACGGAATGGCCGCCAGCGTAGCATGAGCATGGAATGCAAGTCATGTCGCTCATGACATGTTATGATTTCCATATTACGACTTGTCATTTATGTTCGTCATACAGTCATGTCGCATATGATAAGTCATGATATCCATATTACGGCTTGTCATTTATGTTCGTCATACAGTCATGTCATTTAATACCAAATTTGATGTATATCAAGCTAACGAAACGGCCGCGAGCGCGCCATGAGGGTGGCATGCAAGTCATGTCGCACATGACAATTCATGATTTCCATATTACCACTTGTCATTTATGTTTGTCATACAGTCATGTCACTCAATACCAAATTTGGTGTACCTCAAACTAACGAAACAGCCGCGAGCGCGCCATGAGCGCGGAATGCAAGTCATGTCGCTCATGACATGTCATGATTTCCATATTACCACTTGTCATTTATGTTCGTCATACAGTCATGTCACACATGATGTCATGATTTCCATATTACGACTTGTCATTTAGGTTCGTCATAGTCATGTCACTCAATACCAAATTTGGTGTATATCAAGCTAACGAAACGGCCGCGAGAGTGCCATGAGGGTGGCATGCAAGTCATGTCGCACATGACAAGTCATGATTTCCATATTACCACTTGTCATTTATGTTCGTCATACAGTCATGTCACTCAATACCAAATTTGGTGTATATCAAGCTAACGGAATGGCCGCGAGCGTAGCATGAGCATGGAATGCAAGTCATGTCGCTCATGACATGTCATGATTTCCATATTACGACTTGTCATTTAGGTTCGTCAGTCATGTCACTCAATACCAAATTTGGTGTATATCAAGCTAACGAAACGGCCGCGAGCGCGCTATGATCGTGGAATGCAAGTCATGTCACTCATGAAGTCATGATTTTCATATTGACACTTGTCATTTATGTTCGTCATACAGTCATGTCACTCAATCCCAAATTTGGTGTATGTCAAGCTAACGAAACGGCCGCGAGGGCGCCATGAGCGTGGCATGCAAGTCATGTCGCACATGACAAGTCATAATTTCCATATTACCACTTGTCATTTATGTTCGTCATACAGTCATGTCACTCAATACCAAATTTGGTGTATATCAAGCTAACGAAACGGCCGCGAGCGTGCCATGAGCAAGTAATGCGTCATGTCGCTCAAGACATGTCATGATTTCCATATTACGGCTTGTCATTTATGTTCGTCATACAGTCGTCACTTAATACGAAATTTGGTGTATATCAAGCTAACGAAACGGCCGCGAGCGCGCCATGAGGGTGGCATGCAAGGCATGTCGCACACGACAAGTCATGATTTCCATATTACGACTTGTCATTTACGTTTTCATACAGTCATGTCACTGAAGACCAAATTTGGTGTACATCGAGCTAACGAAACGGCCGCGAGCGTGCCATGAGCGTGGACTGCGTCATGTCGTTCATGACATGTCATGATTTCCATATTACGGCTTGTCATTTATGTTCGTCATACAGTCGTCACTTAATACGAAATTTGGTGTATATCAAGCTAACGGAACGGCCGCGAGCGCGCCATGAGGGTGGCATGCAAGGCATGTCGCACATGACAAGTCATGATTTCCATATTACGACTTGTCATTTAGGTTCGTCAGAGTCATGTCACTCAACACCAAATTTGGTGTATCTCAAACTAACGAAACGGCCGCGAGCGCGCCATGAGCGTGGAATGCAAGTCATGTCGCTCATGACATGTCATGGTTTTCCATATTACGCCTTGTCATTTATGTTCGTCATAGTCATGTCACTCAATACCAAATTTGGTGTATATCAAGCTAACGGAATGGCCGCGAGCGTAGCATGAGCATGGAATGCAAGTCATGTCGCTCATGACATGTTATGATTTCCATATTACCACTTGTCATTTATGTTCGTCATACAGTCATGTCGCACATGATAAGTCATGATTTCGATATTACGGCTTGTCATTTATGTTCGTCATACAGTCATGTCACTTAATACCAAATTTGGTGTATATCAAGCTAAAGAAACGGCCGCGAGCGCGGCATGAAATTGGCATGCACGTCATGTCGCACATGACAATTCATGATTTCCATATTACCACTCGTCATTTATGTTCGTCATACAGTCATGTCACTCAATACCAAATTTGGTGTATCTCAAACTAACGAAACGGCCGCGAGCGCGCCGTGAGCGTGGCATGCAAGTCATGTCGCACATGACATGTCATGATTTCCATATTACGACTTGTCATTTACGTTCGTCATA
>JALIZH010020564.1:0-27536 GCA_030522465.1 Rhipicephalus appendiculatus | reverse complement strand
GAGTTATCAGTGAGATAGGAAGGGATGGGGTGCTTGCATGTAAAGGCTGAGTAAGATTATTTTCATTGTATACTGTACATACTTATTTCTGGCGCAACATACATATCGTTAAAACGGGAAAGAGACAGCAAGTGAAGCGCCAAACTGCCAACTGTTTCGGGCGCACGTTTTATTCCTGTCGTCATTTACATGACGGCGACATGTAAAGAACGCCCGTGTGCTTTGATTTACGTGCACGTTAAAGGGACACTGAACAAAAACGGGGGGAAAACTCACGAAAACATCGAAATTCTACTCGCAAGAAGTAGCTGTTCTGAAGAACAGAGTTAATTTCACGTACTTTTGAACAGTTGGCTGTATTTTTGGTGGATTGTGAGCGCGCGGCGGCTGCACGAGAGCCGTACCGTCACAATCACCGAGGCGCATTCAGGGTGCACGTGTTCCTGTCGTCCTCTTCCTTTTCTCCGCCTCTCCTTTCATCCCACTCTCCCCCCTTCCACAAAAGCGCTGATGCTTTACGCCAGCCGGGAGCATTGTTCACTGCCGGTGCTGTTCGTAGTGGTTCTGAATAACGTAGTGGGAGCGGAAGAAGTTCTTTGCATATACGTGCCACATGGGTTTGCTATGAACATGCTTGGCTGTCGCCTAACAACAAGGACGCGCGCTTGAGCGTAGGCATGTCGGGCGTGTGGTAGTGCGGCGGTGCCGCTTGGCCGCTGTGACTACACTCAGCATTTGTTGAGAGCAGATTTTTCGAGCCACCTTTCCTGTGGCGCGGGCCACTATGGAGTCTGCAGTGGCGACGGTGCCTGAAAAAGATGTATTAGGGAGGCACCTGTGAAACTTGAAGAAGTGTGAAAACACGTGGACCGGCGATACTCACTGCAGAGAGGCATACGAAGAGTAAACAACCTCGCGGTCCAAAATTTTAATGGAGAAATAACTGCGCACTTGCACAATGTGAACATGCTGGCGCAAGAAGTTTGTGCACAAGTGCTGTAATAAGGAAGTTACAGGGTTTAGAACGACCCGCTTTGGCCGGTTTCGGCTTCTCGCTCGCGTTGCCCACCTTTTTTGGTAGCGTATACGGGTAAGCGCCGCCCTTTGTCGCGACTACGCCCACTTCGTCAACGTAACACGACGTCAGCGATATGTCATCGGCGCGCAGTCAACGACTGAGCAAGGGTTTCCCCTTAGTGCGCACGTGTCACAAAGGCACAGGGAGGAAGCGCGGTGCGGGGAGCACATTTCTCCTAGCGGTAAAGTAGTGATACGTCTCTTCATCTCGAACGCTTTCGTTCTGACAATAACGCTTGTACCGGTATTGTCGAGCTCTACAAAACGGCAGAGGGAAGCGAAGGAAAATGAAAATGTCGATTGCGCGGCCAAAACTGCATCACCACAGGGCCAAGGCACTGTTTCGTAGGGCAAAGCATCAATCGACAAGCTTCAAGGATGCGTAATGTTGCCGATGGGCAAGGTTCCGTCACTGCGTGTAGGATTGGTCAGTCGTAGAATGAAGCGCGGGAATTCTTTTTAGAAATAGAGGGCTGCAATATTCGTAAAATATGATCGTCGCGGTCTACTATACGAATTAACGAGTTTACATGAGGGGTGCAAGAAACAAGTCGAAGCCTGTTAACTGGCCGTTTAAGGGATTTTGCAGCTGTCATTGTGTGCTTCCAGACTGAGCACTCCGTGAAGCCAAAATGTATGTGCACCGCAAGTATGTAGCGCGTACGTGTCGCGTCAGGATGGTGCGTGATGAATGGGTGGATGGTCCAAATTTCGTGCTAAAAATACAACAGCGCTAACACACAGGACGAATAAAAGAAGTGACACACACGGCGCTGAACTTGCAACGGGTTTATTAAAAAACAACATGGCGAGCGCGCATGCTCAATTTCAAAGATGATAGACTTGTCAAACCGTGAGGCACAGCCTCGTGTGAGCTTCCTAGTCACCCCCGTTTAACAGGCCCATTTCTTTTGATGATAACACCCGAGAAGGTTGGCTGACGCAATGACTCCATCTTCTAGATATGTGGAATGCCTCCGCCACTTCTCTTGTGTAGCTGTCGTTATGCACAAACAAGATTTCGGTGTCAACAAGAAACCGAACTCACTGACACTAAAAACAGTGCTTGGACAAGATTGTTGATTTCTTTTCTAATGAATTGTTGTGCTCAAGAAGCCTCAGATTAATGTACCGGCCTGTTTGCCCTATATACGTACGGTCACAGGAAAAAGGTATCTGGTACACAACAGGAATTTTACACGAGACAAACTTGTTCACATGCCTTATTTGGCAGCCTGTGCTTCTTCCCAATGCCTCTAGCTTCCTTTGAACTGCGTCTCGTACCTTGCCCACTTTTTTACGTGCAGAAAACAGTGCATTAGAGCCATACATAGCCCCTACTTTCCGAAACTTGTGGGAAAGAGAATGCACGTAGGGCATTACCACTATCTTTCGATTACGATCACCCGTGTTGCTTCGTTGCTCTAGGTCGTGTTTTGAAGGTTTCGATATTTTCAGTAATCTACCCGCACATTCTACAAAGTCCGAGTCCTTGAAACCGGCTTCAGTGCCACGATGCACCTGGGCCTCGACTAGTGCTCATCTTGCGAGTAGAAGATTTCTTTACTGCCATTCCCAGGCAGCCGGTGACCACACCGTTCTTTACAACTTTCGAGTGACAAGATTTGTAGTTTAGCAGTGGCTTTTCGCTCCTGGGAGCATACTGCCAGCACAAGTGGTCTTTTTGAAAAGTTTGGTCTAAATCTAAATACCGCAATCTGCGATGTTCCGGAAGCTCATGAGTAAAATTAAGTCCGGACCCATTTATTCTGGAGACATCAAGAACGTTTTGCACTGTTTCCGGCTCAAGGGATTTCACAATGAGAAAAATAAAAAATCATCAACAAACCGAAAAATACGCCTGCAGTCCCCAGCCAAATCGTCCTCTACTCTCTGTCAACCTTTGTCAGAAAAATGTTGCTCAGCACGGGAGCCACCTTCGCACGTATACATACACCTTTCTTCTGCATGAATGTTTGGCCTTCCGAGACAGTGTATGTGTTGTTAAGGTAGAAAGACAGGAGTTCCAAAAATGACCCGGTCGAGATACCGGAATCTTTCTGGAAAAGGCGCTCGTCATTGTCACTTTCAATGTATTCTCGAACATACTGCATCAGTGTACCGTGCGGAAGGGAAAAGAACAGATCTTCAACGTCAACGCTGACGCCGTGTATGTATAGGTGCGAAGGTGGCTCCCGAGCTGAGCAACATTTTTCTGAGCAAGGTTGACAAGAGAGTAGAGGACGATTTGGCTGGGGACTGTACCCGTATTTTTCGGTACGTTGATGATTTTCTTGTTATTTTCAAATCCCTTGAGCCGGAAACAGTGCAAAGCGTTCTTGATGTCTTCAGAATAAATGGGTCAGGACTTAATTTTACGCATGAGCTTCCGGAACACAGCAGATTGCGGTATTTAGATATAGAACAAACCTTTCAAAAAGACCACTTGCACTGGCAATATGCTCCCAGTAGCGAGAAGCCACTGCTAAACTACAAATCTTGTCACTCGAAACTTGTAAAGAACGGCGTGGTCACCGGCTGCCTGGGAATGGCAGTAAAGAAGTCTTGTACTCGCAAGATGAGCACTAGTCTAGAGATCCAGGTGCATCGTTGCACGGAAGCCGGTTTCAAGGACTCGGTCTTTGTATAATGTGCAGGTAGATTACTGAAAACATTGAAACCCTCAAAACGCGACCTAGAGCAACGAAGCAACACGAGTGATCGTAATCGAAAGATAGTGGTAATGGCCTTCGTGCATCCTCTTTCGCACAAGTTTCGGAAAGTAGGGGCTAGGTATGGCGTTAATGCACTGTTTTCTGCGCCTAATAAAGTGGGCAAGGTACGAGACGCAGCTCAAAGGAAGCTAGATGCATTGGGAAGAAGCACAGGCTGCCAAATAAGACATATGAATAAGTTTGTCCCGTGTAAAATTGCTGTTGCGTACCAGATACCTTTGTCCTGTGGCCGTACGTATATAGGGCAAACAGGCCGGTGCCTTAATCCGAGGCTTTTTGAGCACAACAATTCATTAGAAAAGAAATCAACAAAATTGTGGAAGCACTGTTTTTAGTGTCAGTGTGTGGCGTTTTTTGTTGAAGCAGAAATATTGTTTGTGCATAATGACAGCTACACAAGAGAAGTGGCGGAGGTATTCCGCGTGAGGGCGTCGCGAGCCAACCCTTCAAAGCGCGTTTCGCCGCATACGCTTCGTATTATAAAGCAGCTGTTCCCGGCCACTTTCTCGTGCTAATTATTTTTTTTTCGCTTATAGGAAGCGGTGGGAGTGGTAGAGGTGCGTGCGGGGCAGTCTGGCTTTCTCCGCATTCATGAACTCGGCAAATGAAGACGCACACGCAAGGCTACCAAAACTTAAGGCTCGACCACTTTATATTCGATGAATTCGAAAATGCTTGAGGCCCAGATTTAGGTGCACGTTAAAGAACTCCAGGTGGAGGAAATTTCGGGAGCCTCCTCTACGGCGTCCATCATAATCATATTATAGGTTTGGCACGTTAAAGCACAACAATAGGAGATATGCGAAATAGTCAGCGCCATCTAGTGGCTGCAAGGACAACTGCTGCCGCCATTTTGTGTTTGTCGCGCGTGTTAGACGACGCGTACCGATTGCACGCGCGGGCGGACTAGCCTAGATGTGTTTCAAGCGTTGCGTACGCGCGGGCGTAGTAAGTAACACGCCTCGCTGCCGTTGAGATGCCTGTACACTGCTGCGTCCCACTGTGCAATCAACGTGGAGTTACTGACAGCGATGGAAACAAGGTAAGCGTGCGTCGCTGATACATCATAGCAAAATAGCACCCATAGCTGCACAGGGTCCGCGTCACTCAGTTGCGCTGCTTGTTGAGCAGCATTTCTTGCGATTTAGTGTGATTACATTGGTGTTTATAATACTTGCAACGTTACACCTTGATTCGGCGCGAGAGCTTTAAGTGCTTCTCATCGATTTGGGTGTTGCTTCGTCGCCGTGGTAGTGGTTTTGCAGTCGCGCTGCATGGTTTGAATCAGTAGCGTAGCGAGAAATATTTTTTCGTGGGGGCTTCAACCATACATTATGTATGTTTGTGCGTGCGTATGTATGTGTCCGTGCATATATACGCAAGCAAAACAGAAAAATTTCGGGGGGGGGGGGGTTTGAACCCCCCCCAACCCCCCCTTCCCGGATTCAAACTTGGCTACGCCACTGGTTTGAATCCCAGTTGCGGCGGTCACATTTCGACGGGGGTGAGATGCACGAACTTCAGTGTACCGTGCATTTTGTGCTCACACGTCAGCGGACCCTAGCTGGTCGAAGTTAATCCAGGGCCCCCCCTCTGCGGTGACGATGTCTTGGAACGCAATGTTACAATATGCGACTTCGAAGTATTAAAGGTGGTGGTTGTCAATATATTTTCGTTTATATCTTCTGTCTTTCGTGCATGGTGTCATGCTCGCGCACCTGTGGCCTGCTGGCGCGATGTCTTACCGTTTGAGGCAGAACGACGCGCCGCCCAGTTCAAGCGAATGCCCAGCTGTGTGCGCAGCGATAAACGACACGTGTCAAGTCACATTTTGGGATTCTGTACCTGTTGTGTCAAAGTATAGGGCATAGCTATTTTGGAGGATCGCTCACCGAGGAGTGCACCTCAGTTGTGCTTACAGAATGGCTAAAGACATGTAAATAAAAAAAAATGCGTGCACTACAGTTTACTGTTGCATGTTCAGACTGGTTTACTTTAGGTATGTCCAAGTCAGTATTATATAGTCAGGTTTTATGTAGGTAACTATAAGAAATAATTATTTGCATAGTTGGTCAGTCCGCAAGTATATCTGGTGAACTATGACTGATACAATGGCCAGACAGCCGTGCGAACCCAAGGGGAAGCAGATAAGCTTTTAACTTCACAAACAGCCCCACCTCATACTTAATATTTCTTTTTCTTTCTAGGTGTCCTTCCATCACTTTCCACGTGATCCGGCGATTTACAAGAAATGGATTATTACCATAAGGAGGGACGAAGGTACTGACTTTCACGTTACGAAGTCTACAAAACTCTGCTCCAAGCACTTTAAGGAATGCGATTATATTCCTGGTGTGGAAAGTGCCTACAAACTTCTGAGGGACGCAGCAGTGCCATCAGTATTGTTTTGCTAAGGAGCTGAAAGTGCGAAAGCCTCCGAAACAGCGTGCACAACAGATGGCAAACACAGCTGCAGCAGGCTCTCCAATGCGTTACCGAAGATTTGTGGCAGGTCCTCTAGGTTATTCCGCCACGCGGTCTACGCTGAGAAAACGCTGCCCTCTTGCCATAGTACTGCAAAAAACTGCTCGTTTTTTCTGGCCTCGCGTCAATACACGCTACCAATGCCGGCATACGTGTGGCTGCATCCGTCACGTCCTTGACCAACACAAGATGGCGGAATTTCAGGGTTGCTAGACCACGGAGCAATTTTGCATATCTCCTATTATTATTGTCACCATATTATGCCGCAAACACATCAGTGAATGCAGATGACGTGGAGTCACAAGAAACATGCGCGAGGAATTCACGCTTTTAAGCGACATTACGACCGCACCATAACAGATTGCCATTGTTTGCCGCAGTAAATCTCAACTCTTTGGTTGACATTGGTATAGACGGCATTCCGATGCATATATAACCGAGTGCGTCCTTTTGCTCAGTTTCTACAATGAGACGTGCAATCTGATCCTTATGGCGAGCCGCTCACTCCTGTGGTTGCCCATGTTGTTGCTTTCCTCTGTGTGGCTCATAGTGAATGCAGGGGATCGGCCGAGTAGTGGGTGAATTTTCTCAATATTTTCTGTACTGTAGCATTCGTAGAAGCTACAGTTCAAAATGTTCATCCCATTTTTCGCAGTTACTGAAAACGAAAAAAATATTGTTATGACCTCGTCTATGCTTCCCCGAGCAACAGAAGTGGGTGCATCAGTGGTTTATTTTTCCTCTTTGACTCCGGCGTGCATTATTTCACTTTAACATTCTTCTCATGTGTTTACCTGCGAACCCACCGTCTTTTTCTTCTTATTTCTTTACTTCCGTGCCTGTCTTAGACTGTACCAGTACCTGCTATTTCATGTTATTTCTAGCTTGTGTTTTTCTATTTTGAACAGTTTATTCTTAACGGGACAGCGTTAGAGAGTCCGTTTCGCAGAAATTCCGGCGTCGGCGTCAGCGGCGCGGCGTTGGTTGTGAGCGAAAAATCATCATCTTGACCGTGACCGAAAAATCGAGAAAGATGCAAATAAAATAAATAATAAAAATTTCAGGGTCCGAGTGAGGATCGAACCCAGGTCGACTGCGTGGCAAGCAGGTGTTCTACCACACAGCCACGCTTCTGCTTGGAATTACAGTGAAAATAACTTCCTCTGCTTGGAAATGCAGTGAAAATAACTTTCATGCGTAACAAACACACGCGCCCTGTATACAGGCGTCACAATACAACATGTAATATCGCAGTACATTGCGTGGTACAAGCGTACATTGCCATCGGCCGTCATAACATGTGAATATCATCATGACATCGTGGTTCAAAGCCGGCCGCCCATTACAAAAGGCACACACATTACTGCGCGTATTCCCTTAAGACCACGTAGTGGGTGCATAGCAAGTTCGAAAGCATTTCCCGCTCATAATTGCTCGTGGTTTAAAGCATGCTACCCATTATATATATATATATATATATATATATATATATATATATATATATATATATATATATATATATATATATATATATATATATATATATATATATATATATATATTGTGAGCGCTGACTATGTTCATCGTCTTCATCTGTATATACAAACCACTGTGATCATCATCATCGTCTGTCACGCGGGCTGCTCCGCTTTCATCTCGCGAGTCTGTATTAAAATACATCGTTGCTGGACGTCGTCTCATAAGTGGTGGAGCGTGCTTTGGGTCCCACGTCCTCTTGCTCTACCGGTCACCCCTGGAGCTACGGTCTGGTCGTCGGTTGTGCCCGCAAACACCAGAGATGGCAGAAACCAACGCGTCCGCTGCCACCACCGCTTCTTCTCAGCCAGTTGGGCCTAGCTACACCGTGAGTACATCGCAACGAGACCCTCCGGTATTTTCCGGCCTTCGCGGTGAAGACGTCGAAGAGTGGCTCGATAATTATGACCGAACCAGTGTTTGTAATCATTGGGATGAGGCGCACAAACTGCGCTACGTTCCCTTTTACCTCAAGGAGGTCGCTAAAACCTGGTTCCACAACCACGAGAGCGACTTTCCTGATTGGATGGCCTTCACGGCGCAACTCCGGCAGATATTTGGCACGTCTGCAGGACGCTCCGAGGCAGCAAAACAGAAGCTCGCAACCCGCATCCAAGGGCCCGACGAGTCATACACGTCATATATTGAAGATGTTCTGGCTCTCTGTCGCCGTGCCCAAAGTGACATGACGGAGGACGATCGCATCCGCCACATACTGAAAGGCGTCAACTCTGTGGCCTTCAATGCTCTTGTGATCCAGAGCCCAAATACAGTTCAGGACATCATCACCACATGCCAACGCCTGGACGCGCTCTATTCCATGCGCCTTCCACACGCCTCCTGCGACAATCGCTTTACTGGAGAGCATGAATTGCGAGCCCTCATCCGCACCATAGTCAGAGAGGAAATTCACGGCCTTGTTCCGGGTAACCCAGCCATTTCGTCTGTCCGCACTCCTCCTCCCAACCTGCGTGAAATTATCAAGGACGAACTGGCATCCATGACAAGCGTCGCACGTCCACCGTCTCCTGTACCCTTTCGCGCGCCTTCGTACGCAGAAGTTGCATCACGGGCCCCTGCACCAATTCCATCTGTGCCTGCGGACGTTGCATGCGACCATTTGGCCTCGATGGCAGCGCAGGCGCCAGTGCCGCCACACTATTCTACCTGGCGCCCTTCGCGCCCCGTCTGCTTCGGCATACGGGGCCATATATCCCGTTTCTGCCGCCGGCGTCAGCAGGATGAACGACGTGGCTATACTGTTTATGAAAGAGAGTTTGCCCCAAGATCTGATGCCTACGTTCCAGCACCATATCCACCTTCCCCACGTTGGTCGCCATCCCCTCCACTGCCCCAAGCTGTGCCTCGTCCTTCCCGTTCACCTCACCGCCGTTCTCCGTCACCGTCACCATTTCGGCGCACGTCATCACCCTTGCGCCCTGCTCCGATCTCTCTGGAAAGCCACCCGGAAAACTAGAAGCTGCAGTTTTTGGAGGGGAAACTGCTCGTTATCGAAACGTTACAACTCCTCCGTCTCGCCCAGCTAATTTACTCCCTGTTTGTGTGGAAGGTGTTTCTGTTGACGCCCTTATAGACACTGGAGCCGCCATTTCGGTCATCAACCGCGAATTATGTTTTCGTCTACGGAAAGTGCAAACTCCTTATGTCGGTCCCTTGTTATGCGGCGCTAATGATAATCCGATTTCCCCGACCGGACAGTGTACTGCTCGCGTTCTCATCGACGGAATCCGCCATCATGTACAGCTGGCTGTGCTGTCTTCGTGCGCTCATCAGATCATCTTAGGCTGGGACTTCCTATCTGCTGCATCTGCTGTCATTTCGTGCGGTCAACCTCTCATTCGTATTATGGACACTGAGCTTTCTTCTCCTGCCGACTTTTTGCCTCCCAACCTTGTCACAGCTGCGGATTTTCTCCTGCCTTCCGGTCAAGAACGTGTCCTTACGATCAAGTCACGAGACATTCTGGATGGTGACGCCGTAGTTGTCCCTTGCCAGCGCTGGATTTTTCGAGGAATCGCCATCGCATCTTGTCTCGTTCGGTTCTCACGTGGTTATGCGAGCATCACCGCCTACAACACGACGCCGGAACCAATACTGCTTCCAGAGGGGACTACTGTTGCCAGTATTACCGAAGAAGCACCGGTATGTGTCGTCACTGTTTCACCTACCTCGTCATTCTCAAAGTGTGTGCCCGCGGAGGGTTCATCTTGTGCTCTCAAGGCCACTTTGAGCAAAGATCTGAATCCGACACAGACTGATGCCTTGCTAACCATATTAATGAAACACAAAACTTGCTTTGACGTTTGTTCCGACGGCCTGGGTCAAACAACAGTGGCCGCTCATCGTATTGACACCGACGGATCTCGCGTCATCCGCCGCCGCCCTTACCGTGTGTCAGCTTCTGAACGCAAGGTCATAGAAGAACAAGTCAATGACATGCTCGCACGCAACGTTATCAGGCCTTCAGCAAGCCCATGGTCTTCTCCTGTTGTATTAGTTAAAAAAAGGATGGCTCGGTGCGGTTTTGCATTGATTATAGAGCACTGAACAAAATTACCCGTAAGGACGTCTATCCCATGCCTCGCATCGACGACGCTCTTGATACTTTACAAGGTGCCGAGTACTTTTCAAGTCTAGACTTGCGCTCTGGTTATTGGGAAATCCCGATGCACGAGTCCGATAAAGAGAAGACTGCGTTTGCCACTCCAGATGGACTATTTGAATTCATTGTAATGCCTTTTGGCCTATGTAATGCCCCAGCCACATTTGAACGAATGATAGATACGGTACTGCGTGGATTAAAATGGAAGACCTGCCTTTGCTACCTGGACGACATCGTCATCTTTTCGTCCAGCTTCTCACAGCACCTGGAACGGCTAGACGAAGTTCTAACGTGTCTAGCGAAGGCCGGTTTGCAGCTCAACACTAAGAAGTGTCGCTTTGCCAGTCGCAGCATCAAGGTGTTAGGTCATGTTGTCAGTAAACACGGCGTTGAGCCCGATCCCGACAAGGTTGCCGCAGTACTGCACTTTCTTACACCAACCACACCTAAAGACCTTCGCAGCTTCCTTGGCTTAGCGTCGTACTTCCGCCGCTTTGTGCGTGACTTTGCCACTATCGCAGCTCCTCTGCACAAACTTCTGACCGCGAGCGCACCCTTTGTCTGGTCGGATGACTGCGAAGCCGCCTTTCACACTCTCAAGCGATGTCTCACGTCACGGCCAGTGCTTCGCCACTTCGACCCCGCAGCACCCACTGTCCTACACACTGACGCAAGTGGACAAGGCATCGGTGCCGTCCTGCTTCAGCGGAACCACGCTTCTGAAGAGCAAGTCGTGGCCTACGCGAGCCGTACTCTTTCTCCTGCTGAGCGAAATTACAGCATCACCGAACAAGAATGCCTCGCCATCGTGTGGTCCGTACAAAAGTTTCGCCCTTATTTATACGGCCGGCATTTCACAATCGTCACTGACCATCATGCTCTGTGTTGGTTATCGTCTCTCAAGAACTTTTCGGGACGCCTTGGCCGTTGGGTGCTGCGTTTGCAGGAGTACGACTACAGCGTCACATATAGATCGGGTCGGCAACACCAAGATGCCGACGCTTTGTCGTGCTGCCCGCTCTCGCCAAGCGCCCAAATGTCGCCTTCCATCTGCTCGTCACCGACCAGCCAAGTGGCCAAACAGACAGCGGTTGGTCCGAAAGAGTCCGTTGCCTCGGCGGACCTTCTTTCATCCCCAGACCTCGCCTCGCTTCAGCATGCAGATACATACTGCCACACAATCATCGATCGGCTCACTGGATTATCTCGTGCTCCCAACAGCCGCTTAAGACGACAGCTTGCACGTTTCAAACTCCAAGATGGAACATTATGTCGGCAAATTTACCATCCTCTCGGTAACCAATGGGTCCCGGTCGTCCCTCGCTCACTTCGTCTCCACGTTTTACAAGCGTTTCATGACGACGCGACAGCTGGCCACTTAGGTTTCCACAAGACTTACGACCGCATCAAGACTCGCTGCTTTTGGCCTGGCCTCTCCACTTCTGTGGCTAAGTACGTCGGTTCCTGCGCGTCATGCCAGCACCGGAAACGTACAACGTCTCTTCCCGCGGGGCCTTTGCAACCTCTGCCGTGCCCGTCCACTCCCTTTGAATTCGTGGGCATAGATTTATACGGACCCCTTCCACTTACGCCCGCCGGTCACCGTTGGATTGTTACTGCCGTGGACCATCTTACTCGCTACGCGAAGACGGCAGCTCTTCCCTCTGGTGCTACCTCTGAAGTCGCCGATTTTGTCCTGCGCGCCATTATTTTGCGCCATGGCACCCCTCGTGTGCTCCTTAGTGACCGTGGCAAGACATTTCTTTCCCATGTCCTTGCCGAAGTTCTCCAGGCCTCTAACACCATCCACAAGACCACATCAGCGTATCATCCGCAAACAAATGGTTTGACAGAGCGTTTTCACCGAACTTTGTCCGACATGATCTCCATGTACGTCCAACCAGATCACAAAAACTGGGACACTATACTTCCTTTCGTCACGTTTGCATATAATACTGCCATACAACGTACGACGAATTACAGCCCGTTTTTCCTCGTGTATGGCCGTGCACCGACTTTTGTTCTGGACACCACTTTCTTGTCCACATCCTCTGTTCCATCTGCGTCCCTCCCAGAAGAATTCCCGCTGCGCGCGTCGCCCACTGCCGCGAAATTGCCCGCGCCAACACTGCTACCATTCAGGACAAGAGGAAAGTCGGTTTTGATGCGAAACGGCGAATTGTTGCGTTCCGCCCAGGCGACGAAGTCCTCCTGTGGACACCTGTTCGTGCACCTGGGCTCTGTGAAAAGTTCCTTCATAGATATCTCGGTCCATATACCGTGCTACAAAGAACATCTGCCGTGAACTATCGCGTCGCTCCGGTCAGCGCGGCTACTGATCGTCGTCGCCGCAGCACCGAGATCGCTCACGTCTCTCGGCTGAAACCATATATTCGGCGGTCCTACCCTTGCTAATTTGCGTCCCGCTTTCACGAAGGGGGGTTAATTAGTGTGAGCGCTGACTATGTTCATCGTCTTCATCTGTATATACAAACCATGTGCACTGTGATCATCATCATCGTCTGTCACGCGGGCTGCTCCGCTTTCATTTCGCGAGTCTGGATTAAAATACATCGTTGCTGGACGTCGTCTCATAATATATATATATATATATATATATATATATATATATATATATATATATATATATATATAGTATGCACTAAGTGATTGAAGTACGCACTAGGGACAGGATATCGCTATTGCGTTCAACTCTTAAAGGCGAAGCTTAAGGGTCCCCCCAACATTTTTAATATTATTATTATTATTATTATTATTATTATTATTATTATTATTATTATTAATAGCCCTGCTACTGTGATTGTTCACTCCGAGAAAAGTGCAAGAAACAGTGTCCGTCCCCATTGACCATGATCTTTTTGCAGTATTTAATTATTTCAATGCCGTCAGTAGAAAACAACAAATTTTATTAATTTCAAGTGCCGCGACGGCCGGCGTGTGTATTTGAAATAAATGTTGTCTAAACCATTTTTGAATCAGTTATACGTAATTTATTCTGCCGATCGGTGATCACGCGGCCGAGGCCTTCTGAGTGCGACACACAATCGCACATGCGCTTCAAATACAATATTCAGCCTCCTACTCATTTCTCGACGCTACAGAAAACGAAAAAAAAAGTTTTGTTATAACCATGACGATGCTTTCCCGAGCGACATAAACGGGCAGATCAGCGGCTTGCGCCTGCCCCTTCCGAAAAGTGGAAATCACCGGGGTTATCCTATATGCTTGCCACCATGTTCACATCGCATTGGTACCATGAAGTGACTTCAAACGGGACCACGGCAAGTTCGAAGCTGAGAATTCCCTGCGCGCGCTAGCCTCCGCAGCTGCCGCCAGCGGGTTGGCTCGGAGCGCCCCCGCCAAGCTGCGGCGATAGGTAGCAACAACCCCCCGTGCGCAGGCCGTAAAGGAAGGAGTGAGCGCGCGCCCCCAGACCGGCCGTGTTTGTGGTTGCCTGGTTCATCTTGGCCCCGCTAGATGGCGCCACCTATCCAGCCTGTCGGGGGGCTTTAGGGTTCACACGTTTACGGCTTCGGTGTTCTAGGCCGCTCTAGCTTTGGTAATCCGGCCCAAACAATGTGATCGCTATTGGCGCTCGCACTTATTTTGACACGACGGCTGGATTCTCCGCAATGCGGGTATCGCGAGCCCCAACGAACAAAGGTGGATCTGCGAGATAGGGCCGCATACGTAAAGCCTATCCGGCGTGTAGTTTACGTTCCGTAAAAGCCCGCGCATGCGCAGATTCCCTCCGGTATCTGTGTATGCGCAGATTCCTTCCGGCATCCGGTAACACGGTAACGAAAAGAAGTATACGTACAAGCTAGCCCCTGCTATTGCGTACGTATGTAAACGTTTACTGATGGGGATCTAAAACTTTGCTAAGCATGCGTTCCGGTAACACGGTAAACGCATTCCGGTATTCTGGTAACGTGGTAACGTGGTAACGTTGAAAAGTATAAGTACAAGCTAAAAGTCCCTATTCTCGCTGGCAAGCCAATTTACAGGTGTTTTCCAAGGGGCGCTCACTATTTTGCCAAGTGTCAATCGTTTGCTGTTAATCCTATCCTTGAACCGGCGTCACGTGAAGTGGTCAAACACACATAAACTGTCATATTCGCAACTTTCACGGCCTAGAGGTGGCGCGACTGTACATCCAACATGGCGGTCGTTGAAATTATCGCACTACGCACTTATAGCACTGCGGATACAGACGGTTTAGGGACGTACGTGTTTGGCGAAGAGTGCAATTCTTTGCACTTCGGTTGCCCTCCGATTTATGTTTTTGTGAAAGCAGGGGAGTGGTAACATACTACGATAAGCAAAAGAAATGTCGGGTACCACATCAGAAAAACAAATATGCGCAAAATTGTAAATAAGGCGAATACGTTCGTCACGTTGCTAGTAGTGCTTAACCGCGGTTCGCAAAGCATGTTGTGTTGTTAGAAGAATATTATAATGCGAGCCTTAGTAAAATTTTCTCAGTAATATCACATACAATCTCGGAGACGCGCATTATCTTATTTTTGCTTGCATTGCATTCTGCCGCGTAGCTTGTTCAGCACACAGCACGGACAGGAGTAAGCAGAAGAAAAATAAAATAAAAATAAAATGCGTATTACTTCTCGGGAGCGAAGCACAACAATAATTGGAGGCATGTCATATCACCGGCAATAGGATTTTGCCGTGTTTTCTTGATTAAAAAACAATTAGCGTAATACCACAAAGATTAAGTCGGTAAGCAGCGAATGAAACCAGTGGCAATATGCAATTTTCACGTTTAAGAAGTGACGTTCCGCTTATCTTTCTACATTTTCGGTGTTTGAGAAGCCCAAGAAACAACAAGGTACAGTGCAGGGACGAGAAAAATAGCGCCGTCATCAAGTAATACCGAACAAAAAATGCCCCCACCTCCCCGAAGGGAAATCGTGAGGAAATGCGAATGCATTTCGCGCGTGCTTCACTCCAATTATATATGGTGGTTGTGGTTCGAAGAAGGAAAAGGCGCCTAATTTCTGCAGCCCGGTCGGGAGCACTGCGCAGAGCCTTTTTTTTTCTTTTTCTTGTTTTTTTAATTTTTTTTATTTATTTTTTTTAATTTTTTTTCATATATAGCTCCGCCGAGCTCCGCCGCAGTCCGCTTTTAGTTAACGCGCACGCTGCGAATTTTTATTGTTCAACAACGCACAGGAGAAACCTCCCACCGGCACCACCTTGGAGGTCAAGATTCATTGCCATATATACGGGGTGGCCAGTGAACGGTTGTGCAGCGCGAGCAGTCGGTTTTTTCAACCAAGAAACTCGCTAGCAGACGCTGCCTGTGTCGGCGTCGCGAGGCGAGAGGGAGAGGGGGGAGCGTAGGAGAGGAGAGAGAGAGGGAGGGGCGCGCATGCGCAGTGGGAGTGTGAACGCTGCGGGCAGAGATGCCTAGAGAAGAGAGGGGGGGAGCGTAGGAGGAGAAGAGAGGTGGGACGCGCATGCGCAGTGGGAGTGTGGACGGCGCGGGCAGGGATGCCCTAGAGGAGAGAGGGGGGGGAGCGTAGCAGGGGAGAGAGGAGGGGAGGCGCATGCGCAGTGAGGGGTGTGGTTGCCGTGGGGAGGGATGCCTAGAGGAGGGAGAGAGGAGGTTTTTTATTTTTATTTTTTTTGAAAGGGTTTGCGCATGCGCAGTAAGGGTGGTCACGCCGCACACCACCACCACCGGATTAAGCTTCGCCATAAGATGCTTCACATCTAACACCTGCCGGCGCGCACACCTCCTCAACCTATCCTCCTGCTCCTCCTCCGCGGACAACGCCAACGCCAACGCCGGATGCCTGACATAGCCCGACTATGAAATGCATTCGCATTTAAAAGGGCTGGAGATGTGAAGGTCACGAAGGCACTTCACAGACGCTTCAGACGTGGAACGGTGCGATGAACGCTTCGAAACCCGGCCTTTCATTATATTTTAGACGTGCAACACATTCCTGAACATTTCTGGTACTCTTTGCACATTGACCGTGTCGAGCGGACGAACGAAGCGCGCGAAAAAAAATATATCAAGTGGAACACTGGAAGTAGCTATACTCGGACACAATGTGGGTGCCACATACATTCATGGGCCTTCGTTATTTGCCTTCTAAGTTTAACTAGTTTAACTTTCTTAAAGGAGTACTGACACCTTTTTTCGAAGGCGAGCTTGCTCTGCCATACAAATCTCCTGTATGCATAGATGGCTCTGAGCAAGTATGAAGCTCAGCAAATGCTTATAAGATATTTTATTTTGATATAAAAGTCAATTTTCTTGCGGCGCCCCCTACTGACATCAACACTATCCTGACGTCAGGCTACAGTACTAATCCTGGTGACTTCACGCAGCAGTCTGGCTAGTTGTGATGACGTCAAGCACCAAAGCACAAAAATAAATGGCAGCTTGCGCGTAGCCTTCTCGATCGTCTGCTCGCGCCGTGCGGTCACCGCGGTCACTGTCGTGCAGTGTACACTCTAAGCCGCAAAGGACGAAAATGGGAGTAACTGCTGCATTTCGTCCCCGCAACGAACAGTTAGTCCGCGGGAGGATTAACTGCAAGACGAGGGTGCCGTGTGCAAGATGAGGGAGGAACTGTTAGGCCAGAGGGAGCAACGTTTACTCCAATGGAACTTTCCCGCGCAACGGCGGCCCTCGAACGAATGGTCAGCGTGCGCGTAAGGAAATAGTCCGCTAAAGAAATCAACTGTTAACAGTTTGTTTTAGTGTACACGGCCATGACAACTACGGCAACTACGACAGGAGTAAGGTAATATCGTTTATATGTCATAATAATAAGCAAATGTAAGAAAGTTCCCACAAAAAAAAAAAAATGTGCACGCGCCCAAGCTGTATCCATGCGCGGCGTGGTGTTCTCGTCATAGCGCGGCAAGCTAACCCTCGATGGTGTAGCGGTGTGTTGTGGATGTGTTCTCGTTTCGTGGTTGTGATCGCTGGCACTTGAGGTGCACTGAATGTTCTTCGCGCTGTGGTAAACGTGGCCCGCTACTGGAATGAAGTGCTACGCCATCGAAATGCTACGCGCCGACTGGATATCGCCTAAAAGGTGAGTGTAAACAAGGCTTCGATCACTCGGCGTGATTTTAGCTGTGTGCTGTTGATGTCTAACGCTGACCGTTTATTTAACATTCACGTTCTGCGCGAACCAAACGCTCATGGTTGATGACGTGAGTGCTGTTCCGCCTGCTACAGAACTACAAGTATGATGGCTGGGCCATCGAAACTGGTCACCTCGGAGAGGGACATTAGCTGCAGCAAGTACAGCTGTTCAATTTTTTTTTCAGCGCTGCACAAATAAGCGTTGTTTATCAGAAGTTTTCGTAGCTTTCTGAAAGAACATTCACGTAAACTGCGCTCAATGTCTTCTATTGCGAGGTAAACAAGTTATTTGGGAAGATTGGCTTATAAAATTGCATGTCTAGCTAAAGGATTAGCACCACTAACACAGGCAGTCGGCGACCGCATCGGCAACTTTGCTCATTTGTAGCGACGCTAAGAATCATAGTTTTTCACTCTCTCAAATGAAGCGCAAGCTTTATTGATAAATAAGTGTGCCCACAAGCGTGTCCCTGTGAAAGCTTGAAAAAATCCAGAACGGGTTTCTTGAGCTTTACAACACATTTTGAACTGTTCGATTGCATTATGACAGGTTCAGTGAAAGAGCAGTTTTCGTCTAATTTTTAGGCATGCGGCATTTCTAACAGACGCCGTGTGACGTACCTACAAGTGCACGCACACTTCTGCCGGAAATAATGACTGATTCTGCATTTACTTTTTCAGGGAATCGATGAATGAGAGCGTTGCGCCTCCCGAGAAACGTCTTCAACATCTTGCTGCTACGAACACGCTCTCAGCAGCTGTCGATGGTGCTGTTGCACTTCCTGAAGTCGGCTCGACAGCATCCATTCGAATAAAACATTGCACTTTTCATTGCTTCTCCTAGGATGCAAGGAAGCCATCTTATCTTCTGTATTCAACAAAGTTTTTAATTTATGTGTACGATGCTGCAGAATTGACACGAGTCGTTCAATAAACTTCGTTGTTTCGTTAGACGTTTTCGTTTTTCTGACACTAAACAGACATTTTCGCTGAACGATATAACCAACAGCGTTCTGTACACTAAGCAGCAAGCAAGCTTGGCACAGCGACAGGAGCATATATGGGAACGTTTTATACACATACATTTACCAAGCGCGCAAATTCTCTCGAAGCACGCTCGCATAAAAACCAATCTAGCGCATTTTACATTTTCACGAACGGCAAAACCGAATGGTTGCTTGCGAAACATTGAAGGCTGAAGCCTAATATAAGGAATCTTGCCACTTTGACGAACATGTCAGAATGCGCACTGTCCAAACAGTGCCTACATATATAACCCCGGTAATTTTCACTCTGCTGCGTACTGGGGCATGGTGTAGTGGTTAGCGTACGTGGGTGCTGATTCAGTGGTCGCGAGTTCGAATCCTGCGTGTTGATTGTGAATTTTCTGTAGTTTACTTCTGAATTTACTTCTGTGTATTGATTGTATATGTCATGAAATGCATATGTCAACCTCCAAATTCTCGGTAATTGCACCAGAAACTGTAATAAATTGATTTTTTTTATCGAGAAGAAGCAACTGTTAGTCCCATCAGGGTTAACAGTTCGTCCCTACGCAGTTACCAGGCAAAAAGAGGAAGAAATCAGTTACTCCCACAAAGGGGTAACTTTACACCCCAACATTTCGTCCCTCAAAACTACTGAGGACTAACAGATCGTCCCCTCACAGTTACTCCCTAAAGGACGAATCGTTCATCCTTTGGGGAGTAATGGTTGTCGGGAATGGAGTGCATGCGCGCGAATACAAAATATACGCTTATCAGAGGGCAAGGAAATCGTCTTATTTTGAATTTGTCTTCATGGCACCGATATTTTGCCCTGTGAAGTCTTGTGCCAGAGAAACGGGGGACAATAGGTGCAGGTTCCACCTCCTTCCGGGGAGCGTAGCGTTGCAAACCTTGGCAGACGTGATCGTTAGCGCAATGCGTGCATTACACTTCTAGCTCGAAACGCTCAAACCTGGTAAGGGGCCCTTTATGGTGTTCACACAAAGAGGAGAAATTGACTCTGCGCTATTAGACCCTGCCAATACAAGGCTAACAGACCCTTCTGGCCTTTTAGCGGTCTGGCTATTGAATCCTGTGCTGCCCTTCCCAGCCATGCCGAAAAGAAGCAGACCCAGGAGCGTGTTTATTCGATGGTGGACACTTAACTTACCATTCTGGACAATAAAAGGAGAAACCGTGTTCTGGAAACCGTGCCCGAAAAGGGACCATTGCATGGCTATGTTAAATCATTAAGGCCTTTGTACAATCATAAAATATAACATTTGTTTGCTTTCCTGTCGTACAACAGGTCGCGCACGTCCTTATTCGAAAATTTGAGTTTTTGTAAAAATTTATTGTGCCTATATTTACGATTTTGGGGGCCTAAAACTGTGTTTTTCCTGCCTATTTTTGGCGCCTAAAACACGATTTTTTAGTGCCTAAAAATCCGGCCTCTACTCATCACTTTCACACGTGTTATGGAAATCAGTGTTGTTTTTGTGCATAGCTATGCCATGTGCTTCAGTTGTTGAGACATGGTGACCATGCAATTCTGGTAATGTACAAGCTCATCAGGGAGGATATTGTGCAGCTAAGCATGTCAGACTAATGCCGTCTTTCAGGTTCGTGTTTATTGTTTATCTAATTCACGAGGTCAAGACTCAGAAATCTGGAGAACGTATTTACTGCCATGTGTGCAGACTTAGCAGCTCTTTGTTTTGTTATTCTTACTTTAGCAACTACAGCCTCTTTCTTGAATTTCATGTGCGTTAGCCTAAGTGTTGACTTCCTTCTGTAGTGCTGGTCATATAGCATCTGTTATGCATACGACCAGAAAAAAAGGTCAGTGACACAGGCTGCTATGCCTAAAGAAATAAATGAAGTTGAACATGTTTTCTTTTATTGAACTGCATCTCCATGACGTTCGTATATTAGTACTCTGGATACTGAAAGCTGCAGTAGTCTTGTGAAGGGAAATTTCGACGCACTGCAGAGACGACGCAGCTGGGCTGGACCACTCGCTTTCGTTTGCCAAGGCGATGCCAGACCCATCTAACAAAGGGACGATATCGCCTGAAATATGAATGCAATACGATATAAAAATGCGGTGGCAAGAGTAAAGGTAGACATATCCTGCAGCTGAATCAAATGTGTCCACAGAGTCATATTCCAGAACGATCTACTGACAAAGGGTCCTTTCGAGCAAACAAAATTACGAAATAAAACGTCATTGTTATGTAGCATGCAGATTCCTTTTTAGCAAGTACACATATGCTGAAACACTTCATTGTATTTATCGTTTACTTAATCAACCCAATGGGCCAAAGGCACTACCGAGAACTATGACTTATAGAGAAAAAAACAAAAAAGAACAATGAAGTACATAAGTCAATCACAAAGAACCTAAAAGGCGAGATCAAGTAATTCTGATTTGTGAAGAACTATCTAACAATGTAAGCAGCAGCTATTCTAAGCTTGCAGATTTTATTTCACACATTGTGATTTCGAGTTCGTGCATAATTTGCGCTGCCTGACGACCGGATGTGTCCGACGCCACTTATACATGTATTTTTTCATTTCCCTTTATTTAGTTGTACACGCGATATGGAATATAGACATAGCAATATTAGCAAGTAACATGCGCCTATGCACGTTTAGAGTGCGTGGATGACGCGTCGTATTTGCGACCACCACACTTTTGCAGGAAGTATACCGAAGGCATGCACTTTGCATGCCAGGGACAGCTTGCGATTCGGTCTACTTCAGCTTCAACAGCAACAGCTAACTTAGATCAACTGCAGCAGTAATGCCTGTGGATTTCCGGTGCCTCAATGACGCCTGGTCGATCTTCCATCAAGGGTAATACGCTATCTCGAGGGCGTGAATGTCTAGGCACCCACGCTGAAACGTCGGCTGCGCGGTGACACAGGCTGCCTCATCCGGCACTAGAGCGCGACTTTGTCGATTTCCCGACAGCACACCGACTACGTCTGCGTCCATCGGGTGGCAACTCCCACAGAGGCACCTACGCAGATTACGTTATCGATATAATGTTCAGGCGTTACGACCAGCAAGAGGCTGGCATACTGCGTGCGCAGTGCGGCTGCATAGGAAAGCGGCAGGACAAAGCATACATGCGGTGTCAAATTTGCGCCGAGTACCAATAATTTCAAGCAATAGCATTATGAAATCCACACGAACGCTATTGACTTCCGTAGAACATCCGGAAGATTCCCGCGCTAAATCAAGCAAAAAACAGGGAATTCTTACCATTCGACATTCCCGATGCGCAAGCCGTCTGCATGGCGCTATCGCTCTCAGACGACTCGTCTTCTGACGTACTTGCAAGCCGGTCGAATGCGAAATGATTCGCGGGGTCGGCAAGCTCGGCATCTTCCTCTCTGCCGAAGTCGTTGCTGCCTTCGGAGTCTGTTGACAGATACTCGTCCATCGTTGACGGCGCGACAGTTGCCACACGTGCGGCGCGCAGCAGACGAAGCAGACGATGGAGCTACGCGCGCAAGAGGATACGTCACGAAAGCGTGCGCATTCACATACTACCGCCTGTTGGCGCTGCTCGTACCATGTCGTGACGTCAGGGTACAGTAGGAGCCGAAACTAGCTTTTAAAAACATGCTGTAATTAATTTTCCAGGGCGCACTCACACTTGCCGGTACACTTCCCAGGCTCTTGGGGACCTGGCCTAACATTTGACGAAAGAAACGATAAGTGAAAAATTTTGTGTCAGTACTCCCTTTAACCACTCACGGCTTTTGAAGCGCCAATCTGAACGGGAGGCTTACTTTATCTCCCGCTGTACGCTGTGAGTATCGAGTCCCGTAGTTAAATCAGTTCGCTTTTGCTTTTTATTTTTTACTCTCTGTTCAACTTGAGGAACCCAAAGTGTCAAGCTAATATCGAGGCCGTTCACAACGTTACAGAAGCGCTAGATACAGAAGCGCTAGATATAGCGGGCTCCTAGCGGCTTTATCTCTTTCTTTTTTTTGTAACTTTGTTGGGTGGCGGCTGGTTCCCGTATCGCTTGTTGATTCATTGCACATGCGCACTATTGTTGATGATTGTTTTTTTTTTTGCGCATCTTCCTGTACGTATAAAAGAAGGTCAGCCACACACAATAAACAGTTGGTAGTGAGCGCTGTGTGTGGTGTGTGTATCCTGAGTGAAAACGTGTGTGAATGTGTGAGTGTTTCGAGGGTTTTCCAAGTCGCGCTAAATTTTACTTTCAATATGACAATCCTCCTTGTACGCGCAGTGACGCAAAGTCGCCGGCCGATCGGCGACTTGACGTGCCACTTTGCTCGTCGATTGGTCCTTTGCCCTACGAAATGGCGCCTTGGCCGTGCGGTGATGCAGTTTTGGCCCCGCAGTACGCATTTTCATTTTCCTGTGCTGCCCTCTGCCGTTTTGTAGATCCCGAGACTACCGGGAGAAGCGGTATTGCCCCGAGATCGGGCTACAGGCGGCAGCACCGTCACCGCGCTAGTGTGGATAGGCGGCCGGCGGCGCGCATACAAATGTACGCAGCGGCGCTTTTTAGATGCGAAGCAGCTCTTTGACTAGCCTGTGTAACGCTGTCCCTCCGTGCGTCCGTACGAACGCGCCGCAACGCGCTCCCCTAACCGCCGGTGTTGGAGCGCTGCCAAATAGGTCACGGCGTTGACGTCACGCTCCCCTCGCAGTGCGCGCTGACGTCACTCTCTCCCTCGCCTGCCGCGCGCTCGCCGCAGCGCCCGCAGCTGCCGCCTCGTCTGTTCGCCCGCAACACCTGCCGCTACCGCCGCTCGCTACACCGCCGACTCGTCGGTTCACGCGCAAAAAATTAACACCATCTTCCCAAAGGGAACCCTGATGGGATGCGAAGCAGCAGCGTTGCGCACGGGTGGCGTCACGAGTTGAACGGCGCTAACGCAGTTGCTGCGGTGAGCGCTGGAAGATTTGTTTGAAGCGATGGCTGGCGTAGGTCTTGTCGTTTCTTCAGAGTGGACACGGGCGCTGGACCGGAGCTGGCGCGTTAGCGCCGTTCCACCCATGACGCCACCCGTGCGCAACGCTGCTGCTTCGCATCCCATCAGGGTTCCCTTTGGGAAGATGCCGTTAATATTTTGTGAGTGGTGTGAGCCGATTGTCGGCAAATAAAATGCGCTGACTGCAGTCTACTCGTAATATATATGCCATCCATTGCAGAATAGATGCACGAAGCTCGCCGAACGTTATTATTACTTGTGAGAGAAACGCAACCTGCCACTGAATGGGATGTTCGCGCTTGGCGACTGTCTGCGTTTTCGCAAAGGTTTCTGGTATTTTTATTTGTAAGTGTTAAGCTTGTGTCCCGTCTACTTCGCACTGCTGTAGTGCGACTTAATTCATTCTTTGCTTCGTGCATGCTGGTCTTGCACTATAAAAAAACGAGAAAGAAAGAAATCCCATATTTTTGGGCGATGAGCTGAAATAACCGCGAAAACGCATCCGCATTTTTTATTATTCAATTCTCCATGAAATGGACGTAGGACAGTTGATAAGCTTATTCAGGAAAGCTACATGGCTGGCAGCGCTTTAGCGCGTTTGTTCTTACTCCAATAACAGTATAAAAAGGTAGCAGCTCAGCGCGCAGCTTTCTTCGATTGATTATCTGCATGACAGTGACGCAACAAAGGTTCGGTTATTTGATGGGACAAAAACTTTTCTTTTTTTTTTTCAAGCGTAATGTCCGATCTTTCCGTCAGTCTAAGACAACGCCACAAAAGCGCTCAAGACATCGTAAAAAAAAAAGACGTTTTGCGTGAAATTATACGACATGCCGTCGGGATTAATTTTGATCATCTGGATTCTTTAAAGCGAACCCAAATCTAAGCACACGGGTGTGTCTGTATAAATTTCACCCAATATTAAAATTTCGCTCGGCGACTCAAGTGTAATCATATCCGTGTCATTCCATTTTCTGTTGTTTTTAAGGGACATTTTAAGTACCGAAGTGCCAGAATTTACTAGACAGAAATATTTCGCTGTAGTGGGACCAGGACTGTACTATAAAAGGTTATCTCAAGCACAATTAAAGCTCGTTAACCGATAAGCAACCGCGCCGCAGTTAGACACATAACAATAATGCAAAACTAGCTTCGTTTATCACAGAGTCGCTAAAACGCTGCTTTCACGCAATACTTAATACTCCCCATGTTTGGGACGACGACAAGTGCACTTTACGATCCGCTTCAACTAAAAGCGGGACCTACATCGAAATGATCCTGGTGAACGGAGCATACACAGCACTCTCGGCAAGTGCACAAAATGATCTTATTGCAGTGCATATACAATCGAGCAAGGCCAAATGTGTCTGTAGATCTTGCTAGGCAAACGTACAAGCTGTTAAACTTGCGCTAACAGAGCGGGACAAACCGCCCTTTGAAGATGAGCATGGAGTACGCGCACATGCTAGCCTTAAGGCCTGACCACACGTGCGCGTTGCAGCGTGTCAGCGCGTGTCTTTCTGGCGCGGCGTCGCGCCCTCTCCCCATTGGAGAGAAATGGTGCGCAGCTTCGCGTAGCCGGGCGCCCTCTCTCTCCATAGGAAGAGGGCGCGACGCCGCGTCAAAAATCCACGCGCTGACACGCTGCAACGCGCACGTGTGGTCAGGCCTTTATGTGGCTAGCAGACGACGCGAGGAGCAATCCGCACTATAGGCGCGCTTCAGCCAGTGGCCACCAGGCGGCGACTCATTCGATCTCGGGGCGAGAACGAAAGCCTTCGAAATAAAGAGGCGTCTCGCTACTTTAACGCTAGGGGAAGGGTGCTCTTCGCATCGCGCTTCCTCGCCGCGCCGCTATGACACGTGCTCATGTGGGAGAAGCCCTGCTCAGTCGTTGGCTGCGCGCCGATGACACATCACTGACGTCGTGTCACGTTGCCGAAGCGGGCGGAGTCACGACGACGGGCTACGCCTCCCCCCTCCGTACGGCGGAGAAAGGTGGCGAGGCCGCGCGAAAATTTGAAACCAGCTGATACGGATGTTCTAACCCCTGTAACTTCCTTATTATAGCACGTATTCCACCGTAGATGAGCCGTATTGCGCGGCCATAGGGAAGAAAAAAAAACTAGTTACCGTATCCCTTCTGTTGGCCTTTAGTATGTTAGAATTGGCGCAGATAACTGGAATCGGAGCTCTTCTATTAACATGCTTGCGCGCCCACATAAGCTGAAAAAAAAAAACAACGAACAAGTGCTTAATAAAGTTGTCAACACGCCGTAGCGTCTTTATCTTTCCTTTATCTTGCCATAACTGGTGGTACACGTTTCATGTAAAAAAATGCTATTCGATAGTAGTAATAATTGATGGAGTTTAACGTCCCAAAACCACGATACCATTATGAGAGACGCTGTAGTGGAGGACTGCGGAAATTGCTACCCCCTGGGGTTCTTTAACGTACTCCTAAATCTAAGCACACGGGCCTCGAGCACTTTCGCCTCCACGAAAATGCTACTATTCGATATTCGATTCCATATTTTTGGCCGCTATTCGGCACTATTCGATTCGAATTCGATTCGAGATCAAATTTCACTATTCGCACACCCCTACTCTTGGGGCAACTACTACAAGCACACTTGCCATGGTACAGTACGCCATAAATCATCATAATTTTTTTGTGAGTGAGGAAGCGTCTATTATGCCATTATTCGTGGTTTTTCGGAAAAGCGAGGTACCCGCTGCACACTTCTAACCCATTATGTGCAGTTTGTTGATGCTGTGCTGAAGACGGTGAAGAATTATGCCTGAGGCTTTTGTAACAGGCCTGCGAATTGAACGGCCTACTCGTTACGCAATTCCCACTGTGTGACGCCTGGTTGTTAATTTACTGTTCTAAAACGCTGTATTGTTGGGAAGGGGTCTATTTCTTTCATGTTTTACAAAGAACTCTTAAAAAAGAACTTCCCTTAGATCCACTTGGCATCAGGTTTTTACCAATAGAAAATGAGGATGGGCTGCCGTTTGATGTGATGATGCTTCTTGGCCTACATTGTCTATGGCGGGCTAGAATGGCTGGTTTTCACTGCGACCGTGACAGGCGACCTGCACACGTGCTTTTTCGCGAGAGCATGGTTCAGCACATTGATGTAGTGAAACAACAAGACTTCGTACCTGACTGGCTTTCCAGGGTTGAGCCCCTGCCTTACCTCAAGGAATTCTAATTGTGTAATTCCTGATGTCTGTTTTGACATTGTTGACATGTCTTGACTGTCTTGACATTGCTACAGTGGTGTCTGTTATTGTAGGAAGTGTCCGCTATTGATACGTGTGACGTGTTAAAAAACTAGTAATAAGGAAAAAAAACACCTGCGTAGCTCAGCGGTAGAGTGTCGGGCTGCCACGCAGAGGGCCCGGGTTCGATTCCCATTCTGTGAAGGGTACTTTTTATTTATTTAGTTTTTTTCTTATTTCGCGCGATAATGGTTACGGACACCGGGCACGGCGGCGGACAACTACGGCGCAAAAATGACCCCTGTTGTGATCTCACAACACGCTCTACGACGCCCGCCTGGTTTGCCTGGCTATAACACCGCGTTCCGCGCTTAAAGCTCGCCCCGAGAAAAATCGCGGCAGGGCTAGAGAGGACACAAGACGCGCGTTGCGTTGCTCTCTAGACCGGCCGTTGTCTCACCTTTAACTACTACAGCTACCACAAAGGTTTGTTTAATCATTGATGATGGTCGTTAGTCGTCGGGGATATGTACCGCCAAGCGTCAGCGTGGGAAACGTTGAACGTGGGAGCATCCACGTTAAATAGTGCTCTAGCTGCCCAACACCAAGAGACATTGGGCAAGCTCTTTTATATCAATGTACAGTAAACGTTCAACTATTTCTGTAAGGATGCATTTTACCTTCGTGTTGAACCGATTCCTATGTGGAAGGCATCAACCATGTTTTTCCCTA
>JALIZH010020563.1:0-59554 GCA_030522465.1 Rhipicephalus appendiculatus | reverse complement strand
CTTGAACTCGACGTCTATCTTGGTCAGATTACTAAAAGGCCCGACGAATCGCGAAATATTGTGGATAACTTGCCTGTAAATTCTCTATTCTTGTCGACGGTTGCCGGTAATGTAGCGATGGCGGCTGTCTTGTGTGGGTCGGAGTAGACTCCTGACTTGCAGATGATGTCTCTTAGGAAGAGACATCATCAGCGAATCGGCACCTTTCCGGTTTTGAGTATTAGTCAAGATGGACTGATTGCCTGAGGCACTGTTCCAAGACGTTGGATAAGTTTCTCAAGCTGGGGTGAAGACGACGAAGTCATCGAAGTAGACAGGACAAGTCTGTCACTTCAGTCTTACCAGCACTGCATCACTAACGTGCTGGAACGTTGGAGGAGCTGAGCAAAGCGAACAGGCCATCTGGTGTTAAAAGGCTGTCTCCTCTCGGTCTCTCTCATTGACTCCAATTGGATAGCAGCCCGTCCTGAGATCCATCGAAGTAGCGTGCGCTACACAGTCGGCCGAGGGCGTCATCTGCCCATGGAAGTGGGTATACGTCCTTCTGTATGACGTCTCGCAGAATTTCGTCGGCTTGTCGCTTTATAGCCTCTAGTTCTCGCGTCCAAACCCAGCAAGGATACCGACGGTGTTTTCGAGCACGTTCTTCCGTTTTGAAGCGATGCCTGGCAAGTGGCATTTGTAGAATTCTTGACGATGACAATAACACTCCATGTCTTTTGTCTGAGTGGCTGTACCTTTTTAGAAGTAGGACGAGTCAGATTGATGTGGAATATTGGTTCATCTATGGGAATCGTCTTTTACCTTCCCCAGAATCCATGAAAGCGAAAGCGTTTTACAGCCACGATTTCGTCGATGTATGCGGTCGTCGCGTGCTTGTTTACGGCTCTGTATTCGTGATTAAACTTTGTCAGCAAGAACCTCTGTCTTCTTTTGTGCGCTCGAGCGATTTCTTTCGCGACGCAAATTTCAGGGACAAGGAGCAAGTGCTGATCTCTATCGACAAAACCTTCTATGCAGGCAACTAAAAATATTGTGTCCTCGTTTGTGTCGCGCTTTTATTCATTCAAGATGGAAATTCACCAACTCGCCCAATTGACAGTTCTGATGCAGGCAGGTGCTTCAATGTCGACTGATATTGAGGCGGTTCTTGATGGAATGGTGACTTAATCCTCGAGCACATTGACGGCAAAATTATCTAGGTGCATATCAAGCGACTTGACTTTGCCCGTCGATAGCCCTATTTACTTGGCTCTTAAATCAACCTCTGCGTCGTGTTGGTTCAAGAAGTCCATGCCAAGAATGCCTTCCTCCAAGCAACGCCGCAGGATTGCGAAGCTGTGAGTAAGTGTGTTTGCCAGTCGTTACTCATGCTGTGCATATTCCAGCTGGCGTTATGAAGTCGTCCCAACTGTTCGAATTTGGGAGCCTTCCCAGCCTTCCCATGTAGTTTTTATGTTCCTCAACATGGCGGCGGACGCCCTCGGATGATGAAATATTCCGTTCCTGTGTGAATGATAGATATCGCGTTATGCCCGTCGAGAAGAACGTCAAGGCCATTTTTTTCGTCGTCTTTCCCTGCAGCTAAATCGTGTCTTGGGATTACAGCTGCATTAGCTTGTTCCGCTGCTTCTACATGACATCGTCAGATCTTCTTTCAGCGGGGAAGTTTTGTCGCCAGGGCTCCGCTTAGCTCCCGGCGTGTTCGTAAGGTTTAGTCGCAGGGTTGTCGTCGGTGGCAGAAGATCTTCGGTGTGGCGATGAACAGCGACCGCACCTCCATTGATTGCTGCTTTTAGTTTTCCGGATATGGGCGCCCGGATCGACCCCGCATATGGCAGGTGTACTGCCGGTGCAGCGGTGAGATGTAGCCAATGTAGCAGCCTGGCTATAACGATCAATAAATTCGCGGACGAGCCCACCGCGTCCCTTCTTAGTAGTCAGCGATGCCGCGTGGTTGTTCACCTTACTGTGGACAAGACGCGTTCACGGCAAGATCATGTAGTCCGATCTTGCGGTATTAGCAACCACGGTAGGTGTGGCCTGTTTCTTTGTGCAGTGACGCGCCAGACATCGGTCTACCTGGCGGCGTAGCCCTGGCTGACAGTACACAGAAGGGCGCCGGTGGCGGCAGCAGTATTAGGTGACATAACTGCGGTGGTGGGGTGTTTTTACGCGGGATGTGGCGGGGCAGTGACGGCGTTTTGCAGCAGCTTAAATCGTGGCTGGAGGCTGCGGCTGCGCTGACTGAGAAACGCCCAGTGGCTGCTGAATTTCTTAAAGAACATCAGAAATCCACGTCACTTGAGGCTGCGGAAAAACTGAGAGCTTTCGCACGATAGCTGGGATTGTTTCGCGTAAGTCGTTGGAGACAAGAGCATGAATAAATGTGTTTTCTTCAATCGTCGTTCCCTCCGAGACAAATTCGTCGACACTACTCAGTGGCTACCGGATCAGTCCCGCAAAGAGCTTCTGCTTTACTGTTCGCACGAGGAAGCAAATCTTCTCCTCTTTTTGGCATGTCAGGATGAGCGCCTCACCTCTTCCGTGAAGCGTGACTTCCGTTTGGAAGGTGAACGAGAGTTTTGAGTAGAGCTTCGGCCCTATTCCTGCGAACGACGCTCGTGACGATGGACAATAACTTGGTGCGGGAAATCTCACACGTTCTAAGGCGAAATAAACGCCGTATCCTGTATTCATTGCTCTAATTTTCGAATGCGGCTATCTCATCGTATGCTTCGAGCCGGCTTTCTGGGCCTTCGAGTGATGATCCGCGGAAGGTTGGTGGCTTCCTGGCCTTATGCATCACTATCATCGTGGGTGATACAGTGGCCGTCATTATGCCTGCTGTAGTCCCCAAGCTGGCTTTCGTGTTAGCGGTTGGTGGTTGGTATTCTGCTGGTAGTGGCCCCTGCCTGCTGCTCGCCCGATGATCTGAGAGGAATTTGGTGTCTTTTTCTTCACATTATAGGCTTGGTTCACGGTTTAGGTAGGCGTCCGGGACACGAGGGAACCAGCACCTCGACCATATTTTACGTGCAGTGACGGAGAAGCAGGTGGCAATCACGCTGGTAGGAACGAAAATCTTTATTTGGCAGACCTGTGCCCAGAAAACTAACTCAAAGGGCAAGAAACACACTCTCTACAGTGATAGTGGTGATCACAGTCATCAGCCATCGGTTATTTGATCGCCCGTGCTACACATCGGCTTTTATACATAAGCGATCAAAGCTCTCAGCATTGTCACCTGTGCTCGCGTCACCTCCCGAATAGACTAGAGTATGCTCCCGCCCTGCGCATAATATTAACGGAACAATTTGAAACGATCGCTAAGCTTGCCAAACATTGCTCTGCAGTCTTCGCCAAAACGGTGCTAGGAGATTTTGTGGCTGAAGACCAATCACATTAAAATAAACGAAGGGCACTTGGAAATACAACCATGTACGCTATTTCTGGACGTCTCGTAAGATTAGAGTAGTTACGCCCTCCCACCTTTTGGTTTCACCGCGAAAGTGGTCGGATTTCATCATTGCACAACAATTACAAGCGGTCGTTTTTTTAAATGCGAAGCATTTCTTAGCGAACTTCGGCGACATTGAGCGCATCCATCCATCCATCCATCCATCCATCCATCCATCCATCCATCCACCCACCCACCCACCCAGCCACCCACCCATCCGTCCGTCCGTCCGTCCGTCCGTCCGTCCGTCCGTCCGTCCGTCCATCCATCCATCCATCCATCCATCCATCCATCCATCCATCCATCCACCCACCCACCCACCCACCCACCCACCTATCCATCCATCCATCCATCCATCCATCCATCCATCCATCCATCCATCCATCCATCCTATCTATCTATCTATCTATCTATCTATCTATCTATCTATCTATCTATCTATCTATCTATCTATCTATCTATCTATCTATCTATCTATCTATCTATCTATCTATCTATCTATCTATCTATCTATCTATCTATCTATCTATCTATCTATCTATCTATCTATCTATCTATCTATCTATCTATCTATCTATCTATCTATCTATCTATCTATCTATCTATCTATCTATCTATCTATCTATCTATCTATCTATCTATCTATCTATCTATCTATCTATCTATCTAGCCGCCTACGGCTTTGTGCTCTCCTGGCCGCATCGTTAATGGGATTTATACCAAATTTGGTATGGAGTTATGTTCGGGGCAGGCGAACGATGGCTGGTCGGTAGACGGCGCCTGACGAGAAGGGGACAGTACGAAAAGCGGCTGCCGAGACGGGCCATTAAGCCGTTCGCCCCTGCACACGCCTTTGTCGCCGAACCCCGCGACCTTATTGTTCGCTGCACCTTTCGCTGGTGAATCGGCCGTGCGGCGGAAGCGTTCTCACAGAGAGCCAGACTGACAAACAAGTTGTCCCCGCCGCGGCGCCCTCCCTACAGCATGATGTGGCGGCGTGTCTTCACAGTAATTGTGGACAGGCGGCGGCACCTTGTCTCACACAAACTCGAGACGGGTGACCGGCTGTCTAGAACAGGCTTGTTGGTTCCACGGCGGTATATTTCAGTTGTACCTTGACGGAATGACTCATTGCTTCCGTAGCTGGTTTCCGGCAAGTTGAGGGCAGCAAAGTGTGAGAACGTGGAGGCGGAGATACGTCTCTGAGAGAAAGAATGTTGTTTGCTTCATTGGTGGAGCATCAGAAGGGGTTGGTCCCACAAGGCGGTCTCAGACGAGACGGAAGAGATTTAAGGAAGAGAAGAGGGGGAGGAGAGGAGCTTGGTGCTCGTGGAGATCGGGAAGAGTGGACAGAGGTCGTGCTTGGCGCCGACTCTGATCCAGGGATCGAGAACTGACTGTTGATTATTGCAGTGTGTTAAGGGCTTGGAAGGAATCGAGCCCAGTTGTCATTGCGAGGTCGGTTTAGTGGCCGCCCCGGCCTTTGCTTGTAAATAAGTGTTGGCGTGTAAATAAACTGAAGTTTGTCAGGAACTGAGCAACCTGTCCAGTCCTTCAACGTGTCGCCGTGGTCATCCGAACCATCGGGATCATCTCCATCACCCAATCGTAACTGGCGCAGTCGACAGGATGACGCGGCGGCTTTCTGGAGGACAATGAGACATCCTGCCTTCCTGGTACACGCTCACTCAAAGCAAAAGGCGGTGGGAAAAAAAACCAATCAGAAGACATCGGAACAGTGGTGCAAGATATGCAGTTCGAGAAACCCGAGCTCGGCACGACACCGACTGTGATAATCGGCTGAGCCGGAATCGAGATTGACGGCTTCCTCTCCTCGGACATCGGCCCCTCACCCAGAGCGACTGGCGACTACTGGAGCTACGGCGATCGTGAGAGACGGCGCGCGACCGGCTGCCGTCCCACCTAACAAGGCAGAGACTGAACGGTGCGGATACATCCAGGTACCGCGACAAAAGGCTCCCGCAATCAGCTGACTGGAGCTTCTACTCGGAGGCAGTGTGGCGACGCTTCTATGTACAGTGAAGCACAGGTGGGTCCCTGTTCTGTTTTCTCCGGGAGCACCATGGCGACTATGGTGACGAGAAGTCAGAGGGGAGAGGGGACTAGTAATAACCAGGAGTTAGATCGGGATGAGGCATCGGTGCATACTGATAGCACAAATGTGCGTGCTATAGAAGGCGCCGATCCAGCTGTTCAAGTTCGTGTAAAGGAACTAGAAATAGAGGCTTTAAAGCTCCAAATTGAGCTGCAAAAATTGAAGCTTCAATCTCAGACGAGCGATGAGGTGGGGCGGAGTGACCGGTTTGGTTTGGCGCGGTATGCGGATCAGTTGCGAGCAGTTCTCCCGCCAATGCCGGTTTCTGATGAGCTGGTGCCTGCGTGGTTCCGCGGCGCTGAAAACATGCTTAGAAGCTGTGCCTTCCCTGAAGATGTAAAAGGCGCTATCATCGTGCCGTTTTTGAATGAAAAGAGCCGCACATTGGTGGCAAATCGGGCTGAGGACCGAGTACTTTCATACGAGGAGGTCCGCGATCTGATCCTGCATGAACTAAGGCTCACCCCTGAGGAGTACAAGCGCCGCCTCTATACCTGTCGGAAAGGCGATGAGACGTGGGGGCAGTTCGCAACGGGACTCGAGATTTTGCTTCACTATTATCTCCGCAGTAGAGAAATTACTAGTGTTCAGGGGCTTCGGGCATTGCTTATTTCAGACCGAGTCAAGCAGCTGATGCGCGAAGACATGCGCACATACGTGCTACAGCATGAGACGACAGAGTGGCTGAGACCTCATGACCTTGCGAAGCTGGCGCAGAAATATGACGAGAGCACGAGCAATAGAAAGTCAGGAAAACCAGCTACTGGTAGTTCGAAGAACGGCGGTGTGTTTAATCGCCGCTCGACAGACAGGCTAGCTCAGGGAAACGAGAGAGCGGGCTTTCGATGCTATGCTTGCGGAGAGAGCGGTCACTATCAATGGCAGGAGGAGAGCTTAATCCCCGAGCACTGTGGTGCTGGGATGTCAAGGGTAACATGGATCGAGTTGATAAGTGCGGGGCGCAAGTTTAACGCGTGCTTAGATTCAGGATCGGATATTACAGTGATCGGGAAAGAGTTAGTGCCGGAAGTTGCGAAACACCAGGGAGTAGGCCAGGTGCGCTTAAGAGGGGCATTTTGGCAGGCTGTCCCAGCTGAGCTGATGTACGTCCCTTTGGCACTGCACATTCCAGGCGGAGGCACAACTCCGCAGCTGATGGAACTGTGCGCGGTTACTGATAAACTCGCGGAAGGAGTAGACGCCCTACTAACGCCGGACACGCTTGAAAAGCTTAAAGAGACGCAAAGCGAATCGCGGAAATTGGCGGTTCGTATAGTGAGAACGGAGCAGAATGCCGCTGAGGAGGTAGATCGTGAAGATGAGATGAGTATTCAGGAGACGCTGGTGCACCGGCCAGATTCAACGGTATCGCTAGCAGTTTCTACGGCAGAAGGACAAGTAACGGCTAATGGGGCGGGTGATGACACGTTCGCAAAAGAGCAGCGAGAGGACAGCTCTCTGCGTTTGCCTTGGCAACAGGCGCGTGAGGGAACACACGGAATGTTCATAGAGGGGGGCTTATTGTTCCACCGGGAACTCTTGAACGGGAGGCAGTGTAATCAACTTGTCTTACCTGAAACACGTCGAGAAGAAGTGCTGGTGCTTGCTCATGATGCACCTGTCGGCGGGCATTTTTCGGGAAAGAAAACAAAAGAGCGCATTCGTAGTGCATTCTTTTGGCCGACAATAGTGTCGGACGTCAAGAAGCATTGTCAGTCTTGCCATACCTGCCAGAAATTTGCGAGTAGAAAGGTTGTGACCGATCGCAACCCGCTCACCTACCTGACCCGCTCCATGTCATCTAGTGCGCGCCTGACCCGCTGGACCTTGGCATTACAGAAGTACGACATCACATTTTCTCACATAAAGGGATCACTTAATAGGTGCGCCGATGCCTTGTCGCGGTTGGACAGCGGTTATAAGTAGAGGAAGCCTAGGGTACGGGCAGAAGGTTTTTTTTTCTTTTTGTTCACTAGACTATAAAATGGGCCCGTTGTGAAGTAACAGTAGGTAGTTTTCTTAGATTAGGCAGACAGCAAGGCATGGTGTCTGAATGTCGACTAATTGCCATTGTGCTCCAAGGATTGTACCGGACAGGGTCCCATCTGCGAGCGACGTTCCGTCCGGTGCGCGGGTGTGTCTGACTGAATGTGTTTCTCTTCCTTTCTTTTTCTTGAGCGTATATGTGTTCCCCTCCTAGTGGTATTATGCGTGACTTCGTGCGTGGGACTGACCACAAACAATTTGGAGGGACACATCTGTGGTAGCGCTCTATAGTGATGTTAGGTGAATTCTCTGTAAGATGTTGTTTCGTTGTTGTTTTTGTTGTTGTTGTGTATGATGTTTGGTCACTTGCCTGAAGTGCGATGAACTGTGAAATCCAGACTCGAAACGTCGGCAGTGTGACCCCCCCCCCCCCCCATAGAAGTCTTTAAGTTGTATGTACAACAAGCGTACATACAACATTCTTGGGTTGGAAGGAGTTATGTTCGGGGCAGGCGAACGATGGCTGGTCGGTAGACGGTGCCTGACGAGAAGGGGACAGTATGAAAAGCGGCTGCCGAGACGGGCCATTAAGCCGTTCGCCCCTGCACACGCCTTTGTCGCCGAACCCCGCGACCTTATTGTTCGCTGCACCATTCGCTGGTGAATCGGCCGTGCGGCGGAAGCGTTCTCACAGAGAGCCAGACTGACAAACAAGTTGTCCCCGCCGCGGCGCCCTCCCGACAGCATGATGTGGCGGCGTGTCTTCACAGTAATTGTGGACAGGCGGCGGCACCTTGTCTCACACAAACTCGAGACGGGCGACCGGCTGTCTAGAACAGGCTTGTTGGTTCCGTGGCGGTATAGTTCAGTTGTACCTTGACGGAATGACTCATTGCTTCCGTAGCTGGTTTCCGGCAAGTTGAGGGCAGCAAGTGTGAGAACGTGGAGGCGGAGATACGTCTCTGAGAGAAAGAATGTTGTTTGCTTCATTGGTGGAGCATCAGAAGGGGTTGGTCCCACAAGGCGGTCTCAGATGAGACGGAAGAGATTTAAGGGAGAGAAGAGGGGAGGAGAGGAGCTTGGTGCTCGTGGAGATCGGGAAGAGTGGACAGAGGTCGTGCTTGGCGCCGACTCTGATCCAGGGATCGAGAACTGACTGTTGATTATTGCAGTGTGTTAAGGGCTTGGAAGGAATCGAGCCCAGTTGTCATTGCGAGGTCGGTTTAGTGGCCGCCCCGGCCTTTGCTTGTAAATAAGTGTTGGCGTGTAAATAAACTGAAGTTTGCCAGGAACTGAGCAACCTGTCCAGTCCTTCAACGTGTCGCCGTGGTCATCCGAACCATCGGGATCATCTCCATCACCCAATCGTAACTTATGGCATAACATGACTGTATGACGAACATAAATGGCTGGTCATATCATAAAAATCATGACCAACTTGTCATGAAAAGTATGATTTACATGCCACGCTCATGGCGCGTTCGCGGCCGTTTCGTTAGCTTGATATACACCAAATTTGGGATTGAGTGACGTGACTGTATGACAAACATAAATGACAGGTGGTAATATGCAAATAATGACGTGCATGTCATGAACAACATGATTTGATTTACATGCCACGCTCATGGCCCGCTCGCGGCCGTTTCGTTAGCTTGATATATACCAAATTTGGGATTGAATGACGTGACTGTATGACGAACATAAATGACAAGTGGTAATATGGAAATCATGACTTCTCATGTGCGACATGACTTGCATGCCACGCTCATGGCGCGCTCGCGGCCGTTTCGTTAGCTTGATATACACCAAATTTGGGATTGAATGACGTGACTGTATGACGAACATAAATGACAAGTGCCAATATGGAAATCATGACATGTCATGAGCGACATGACCTGCATTCCACGCTCATGGCGCGCTCGCGGCCGTTTCGTTAGCTTGATATACACCAAATTTGGGATTTAATGACGTGACTGTATGACGAACATAAATGACAAGTGGTAATATGGAAATCATGACTTGTCATGTGCGACATGACCTGCATTCCACGCTCATGGCGCGCTCGCGGCCGTTTCGTTAGCTTGATATACACCAAATTTGGGATTGAATGTCGTGACTGTATGACGAACATAAATGACAAGTGGCAATATGGAAATCATGACATGTCATGAGCGACATGACTTGCATTGCACGCTCATGGCGTGCTCGCGGCCGTTTCGTTAGCTTGAGATACACCAAATTTGGTATTGAGTGACAAGACTGTATGAGGAACATAAATGACAAGTGGCAATATGGAAATCATGACTTGTCATGTGCGACATGACTTGCATGCCACGCTCATGGCGCGCTCGCGGTCGTTTCGTTAGCTTGATATACACCAAACTTGGTATTGAGTGACGTGACTCTGTCACGAACATAAATGACAGGTCCTAACATGTAAAACATGACATGCAAATTATGTAAAGCATGATTTGCTCCTTCCTGGCTGCTTCGCATTACATCGATTCCCACAGTGCGTGGGATCTGCCGGCTTTTTGATTTTTCTTTTTCGAAATTGCACTTCACAGAAGGGCTCCAATTCTCCTGGTTGACCCGACCAACTCTCTAGAATAGTATAGAAAACACTAATTGAATAGCGAATTACTCGCGTAATTGATGTCTGTACCCATATTGAGGTGTTCCGCTACAGAAAAAAGGGAAGAAAGCAACAAGCACATATCACATTTCGCTATTTTTTTTAGAATTTCGGACACATGCCTTAAAACACAAGGTATCAATATGTACAGCTGCGATAACGAAACGTAGCCTAAATGCAGGACAGCTCGCTTTAACTGTACGAAGCACCGGCAAGCTGATCGGGCGAGAGCCTCGTCTTTTTTCTCTCGCTGCGCGTGCTCTTCGTTGTTGTTTTCGTGCTGCATATTGGATGCGGCGTTTGCCTACCTCCAGAGCGAGCATCGTCCCAATGCTCTACTACAATAGACGTTGCTGTAGACGTGTGGCGCAAGTCAATCCGAGCTGTAGAGCTTCATTCGCATAACCTGCACGATTTCTGGTTTGTGCTGGCGAGTTCGCGAGGGACCGCCACGAGTGACCTCGTTGGTAACGTCACTTAGGCGTCGTACAACTGCGTAGGGACCGAAATACCTCTTTAGCAATTTTTCGAAAAATCCTCCGACGGAGGATTCCGCGTCCTCCGTCGGCGGATAGGATTCCAGACGCACACTTTTTTGCCTGCTGATAGATGACGTATCGGTGTCGAAGATTACAACGTTGTGCGTCGTAATTCTGCTTCCGGGTGATTCGGACGCGCGCAGGGTGCCTCGCTTCTTCAGCTCGTTGAGTAAAAGCTTCAGCATCCAAGTCTGTATCATTGCAGTCATGCAGTAACATGGCATCAAGCATCGTCATCACTTCGCGGCCATGGAGAAGACTAAATGGCGTCCTTCGCGTAGTTTCTTGTTGCGCTGTATTTAGGCGAACGTGACGTACGGTTGAATGCCATCCCAATTTTTATGATCCACGTCGATGTACATACTCAGCATGTCGGCAATAGTCTTGTTGAGGCGTTCTGTTAAGCCGTTGGTTTGCGGGTGGTAAGAAGTGGTTTTTCGATGGGCTGTTGCGCTGAGCTCAAGCCCTGTCTTCAGGAACGTACCTTGGTCCGTTATTATGACTGTCGGAGCACCGTGCCTCACAACGATATTTTCTATGAAGAATCGTGTGGTTTCTACTGCGGTGCCGCTCGACAAAGCCTGTGTTTCTGCGGTGGCGACTATTACCCCCTTGTTTCCTGTGTGTGAAGTCGGAAATGGTCCGAGAAGGTCCATTCGGATTCGGGGAAAGTCACCGTAGGCACTTGAACAGGTTGTAACAATCCAGCTGATTTTAAAAGTGGCAATTTCCGTCGTTGACAATCGAGGCACGTGTGCACGTAATTCTTCACAATAGCTGGAAGCCTTGGCGAGTAGTTTTTCTGTTGGATTCAGGCCAATGTGCGCGTGTATCCGAGGTGACCAGACATTGGCTCATAGTGGCAAGCGCTCAGTACCTCCTCAAGAATGGACGTCGGGACGACATGGAGGTGGGGGGCTTCCTCTGTAAGAAAAATTCTTCTTATAGAGGACACCACTGCGCAAGCAGAATGACGGCGCGCTTCTTGCAAGTATGCTAGGGACGCTTGCAGTCCGGCCATTCAAAAATTCAATAGGTGGAAGCAACTCGCTGGCTTCCCTCTGCTTGCACGAAATCGTGGTGGTGTGTACGACTCCTACAAATGCCATGTCGTCATCTTCTGTGACATCGTCGCGCTTTATCTGTGACCTTGATAAGCAACCGGTGTAGGAGCGCTGCCGTCCAAACTTATGCACGAGCGTGATATCTAGTTCTTGAAGGCGCAAGCTCCATCATGCTAGCCGACCAGACTGGTCTTTCACGTTGGTCAGCCAGCAGACGGAATGATGGTCGTTGACTACGTGGAAGGAACGGCCGTAGAGATATGGGCGAAACTTCATAACTGCCCATACGACAGCAAGACATTCTTATTCCGTTGTGGAGTAGTTGGACTCGGCACGGGAAAGCGTCCTACTAGCATATGCGATCACCCGCTCGCCAAAGTCTTGCCACCGGACGAGTACAGCGTTGGAGTTCTCTACTCCATTCCCATGTCCTGTAGGAAAATGTAAATCGGCCAGTCTGAAAGATGTGTCAATGACCGACTTAGAGAGAACGCACTAAGAACAAGAAAGAAAGAGGACAAGTATGCGCATCTTGTCGCGCACATTCCTGCATGTGGGTGCGAACCGATTTTTCGAAGCACTAGGATACTGGGCAGAAGCAAACACATTTCATCTAGGCTCGCTTTAGAAGAGTTTTTCATCAAAAAAGCACGCTGGTCCATGTATAAGGGAGGCTTCGACATCTTTGCATGCTTCCGAATTTCAGTTTCTGCAGGGCTCCTATTGACATGCGCAGTGGTGACTTGTACCTTGTTATTCTGCAGGTGCTAAGTATGTTCGTTTTATGTGCTATATTTGCTTTTTCGCTCTGCTTGCAATGTGATGTCACGCATGCGCAACACGATGAATGTATCTATTTCAACTCGGTGGGTGTGACGACAATAAACAGTTGTTAGTAGCGCCTGTCCCGTGTCTGGTCTTCTCTTTGTGTGCTCGTCAGTTTTAGTGCCCCTTTTTTCAGTGTACACCTTCTCCAGAATGCTGCGTGTTGCACGGGACACTATGTTTGCCTGTTCAACCCTAAATGTTCCAAGATGTGATTAATTGGTTGACTTAGATATCAAGATATTTTTGCCCTTGAGGAGGGTCTCATTGATTATGTTCTGAAGTAAATATGTCTTCTTTTTCAGGGAGATTCTTTTTCGTTTCACGACTCGAAGCTCTTATTTAACTGTTGATTTGGACAACCGCGGTAAGATGTGTTTAGCTTTATTTTACAGCGTAGCTGTATATGGCACACATCTTTGATTTCCACGGGTCACTGTCCATGTGCCAAAACCCCTAGTACCCTCGGGAAAACTATGGAAGAACTATCTTTATTACAGAGAAAGCTATTATGAGATCACTACAAAGGCGCCGTAGTTGTCCGCCGCCGCCGTTGTCTGTAACCGCTATCGCGCAAAGTATGAAAAAAAAACTTAACTAAGAAAAAAACATTCAGGATGGAACAGGATTCTAACCTGGGTCCTCTCCGTGGCAGCCCAATATTCGACCACAGAATCATGCCGATGCTCGAAACTCCTGCACACAAAAACCATTCGCAAGCGTTATGTCGGGAAGGAACCGCGTAATCATGCGTAATATAGCTGTGGCAGAAGAGTACAATAACAACCAGGCGTCACAGAATGTGAATTGTGTAACCAGGCGTCACACAATATGAATAGCGTAACGTTCGTTGAATGCTTCCAACCCATTACAAAGGGCTCAGCCATAATTATTCATCGTCATCAGCCACCGCATTAATTTATGGCGTAGCGGATACTTTGCGAGCGTACTTGTATTAGTAGCCCCGAGAGAGCTTCCTACGGGTTCTAGAAGTGCCGCTCTTCCAGCTTTCGCTGTGACTGTGCTGCGCTTTGCGCGTAGGCCTGGCGTTATACAGCGATCAGTTTAGTGCCCCGCGGACCTCAAGGCAGCGGTAAAAGAACCAAGCCATTAAAAAGGATAAAAACTGCTCAGTACATGTGTCACCCCGTCAGTCGAGTCGAGGCGCACGGTCGTCGGTAGCAACTAAGGGGAGGCCGCGCATTACGAGAACGCCCGAAGAGCAGCGCGCTTATGAAGAACTGCGACGAGAGCAGGGACGGGGGTGTGGCCGTCAGCTTCTGCTGTTCAGCGTGAAATGGTTTCTATTTCACACTGAACACGTGGTAGCGTGGTAGAAGAGCAAAATAATAACAAGGCGCCAAGGAATGTGAATTGTTTAACCAGGTGTCACACAATATAAATTGCGTAACGAATGGGTCGCTGAGTGCTTCCAAACCATTACAAAGGGCTCAGCCATACTTCTTTATCGTCATCAGACACCGAATCAATTAATGGACTAGTGGGTACCTTGCAAGCGAACTTGTATATTTAACGCCAGAGTGTTTGCAACGGGTCCTAGAAATGGCGCTCTTCCATCTTTCGCTGTGACTGTGCTGCGCTTTCCGCGCAAGCGTGGCGTTTTTCTCAAATAGTCTGAAACGCACAGAAGCTCGCTAAAGCGCCTTTGAGAGGGAGATGTTGGTCATCTGTTTCACTGTAGAGTATTTGCGTTTCTTTCTTATGGGCCGTACTATTTACATTTTGACTAACCAGAAGCCGTTAACCTTCATCTTCAAGAACAACAGTGCCCATAGTGAGAACTAGAGCAGCGACAACCTTCCCTATATCAGAGTAATCTGCGGATATTCGCGACAACCACGTGAAGGAAAATGAGACAGGCTCTTGAACGTGACCTGAGGTGACCCCCTCTACAAAACATCAGGGCAGAAGCTGCGGCGGAAGCATTCGCTGCTACAGGGGTGTCATGGCACGGTTGCCCTCAGCGCATAAGCAACTGACTGGGGCCGGCTATTCGAAAGCTTGCGTTTTCCTTCGTTGACAAGGCTGCTCCACACGTGCGGTTTTAACACCATGGCTTACCACCCAGAACACTGAGGCTTAGTCGAGCGTTTCCAGGGAGAAATGAAGTCGTCATTGACCGCCACGCTCGAGACAGTACTGGATGGAAAGGTTGCCCCCGATACAACTGGGGCTGCGAACAACAGTCAAGTACGTCCTCGGATTCACCGCTGCGGGGATACTCTATAAGCATTTCTTTGCGTACTTCAATGCAGACACTCAGCGTTTCTATCTATCTATCTATCTATCTATCTATCTATCTATCTATCTATCTATCTATCTATCTATCTATCTATCTATCTATCTATCTATCTATCTATCTATCTATCTATCTATCTATCTATCTATCTATCTATCTATCTATCTATCTATCTATCTATCTATCTATCTATCTATCTATCTATCTATCTATCTATCTATCTATCTATCTATCTATCTATCTATCTATCTATCTATCTATCTATCTGCTTACGTCTGGGTGCTCTCGTGATCACCTCCTTAACTTGGGGTAGACCAAGACTAGCATGGGACGGTAAGAGGGTTTGACAACTATGACTGTCGGGTCATGACATGAATAATATGAAAATGTCGTGGCGTACGACGTCAAACCCTTTCCTCCAGACACGTGTGGCAGAAACCGTATACCACGGGCCGCGGTATGCGGTTATGGGCCAGAGGTGTTTGACAGTTGTACCGAGGAACGACGAGAAGAGACATTGGTAATTTGAATGTGACAGCGTTAAGAAAAACCGTCATCCGCAGCGTTGACCCGACGAATGCGAAGAATATATTGCCACGCGCGTTTCTTATTTTCCTTTTTGTTGTACTCGGTTTTCGCCCACAAAGACTGTCCGCATGCTCAGCGCAAACCGCGGCTGATTGTTCTAGAAGCTTCACGATTATTGTAGATCGTTGTGTTAAGATTGCGCGCAAGACGCGAACACTCTAGCTTATTCCAGAGCTTGCGCGACGACCAGTGATAAGGCTACAATGTTCGACACGTGATGTATAAAAGCCGGTGCGTTCCAGCGATGATCAGATTATCGACGGCCGAGGCTCTGTTCGCCGCTCTCAGTGCCAGCGTGTATTGCTATAGTCCGACCTTCAGTTTCTCGGCCACAAGTTCGGCCTAATAAAGAGGTTCTTCTTTGACACGCCGACTGTTGCCTTCGTCGACGTCACAACCACGTGACATCTGGTGGAGGTGCTGCTTCGTCCATGCTCCGGACGCCCCCGCGAGGTACTGACCCAAGCCCAACCCGCGAAGAAGACGACACAAAGGACAACCCGGAAAGTCGGAGCAGCCGCAGGCAGAGGGGCCTCGAGCCAGAGTACGGGCTTCTTACTGAACACACCAGGCACTCCAAGCCAGTGACCCCAACCGCAGGCGCGATAACAACCCCTGCGCCGCCTACACCGATCGTGATCCGGCAGCCTAAGGAACCACCAAAATTCCGCGGATCATCAGTCGAAGATCCAGAAAGCTGGCTAGAAACATACGACCGTGTGGCCGCTTTCAACCACTGGGACAACGACGACAAACTAAGACATGCATATTTCGCTTTGGAGGACGCCGCTCGGACCTGGTTCGAGAACCAAGAGCGAAGCCTGACGACGTGGGAAATTTTTCGCACCAGGTTCCTCGCCACGTTCACGAACGTCGTCCGCAAGGAGCGGGCAGAAGCTCTGCTGGAAACACGTGTTCAGCTGCCAAATGAAAACGTCGCGCTCTTCACGGAAGAGATGCTGAGACTTTTCCGCCACGCAGACCCCGAAATGCCCGAAGAGAAGAAGGTTCGCCTCCTGATGCGAGGAGTTAAGCAGGAGCTCTTCGCGGGACTGATGCGGAACCCGCCGACGAGTGTCGAAAATTTCGTCTATGAAGCGACGACTATCGAGAAGACCTTGGACATGCGCAACCGGCAGTACAATCGCCGTTCGACGCCGCACTTTACCGACATCCAAGGGGTCTGCTCGGCCGACCTGTGCGAAACGATCCGAGCGATCGTAAGGGAGGAACTGCGCAAGCTCTTACCCTCGCCACAACCTCGAGTGGACTCGATCACCGACATTGTCCGTGAGGAAGTCCAACAAGCGTTGGGAGTTCCCGAACCAGCGCAGCCTCATCCGGAGGCTATGACGTACGCTGCTGCGGTCCGCCGTCCCGTTTCGCTCCGCGACAACATCAAGGCACCGCACCGCCACAGTTCCGTCGCCAGACGCCGCCGCTGCCACCACCAACGACGCCATACCGTCCTCCTGTCGGCCAGCGCTACGCGCCAAGGAAAACCGACGTTTGGCGCGCCCCTGACAACCGGCCGCTCTGCTACCATTGCGGGGGAGGCCGGCCACACCTACCGCCGCTGCCACTACCGACAGATGGGGGCTACGTGGTTTCGCCGTCAACGCGCCGTGTCCGCAGCGGGGCGAACGACCTCGCGACATCGCTGACTACATTTCCGGAACACAGTGGCCACAACGGCGACCATCCCGTTCACCATCGCCCGGCCGCTACATGTCGCCGCACCGCCGGCAGTACACTGGACCAACCCGGGGCCGGTCCCCTAGCCCGTATCCGGAAAACTAGGGGCAGCAACCGTTGGAGGTGCGGTTGCTGTACGACGAACTAACGAAGACCCTCCGCCGACGACGCCGACGCGACAAAACCTGCTGAACACGACGCGAAGCAGACAGAGCCCTGCCGACAGAAGCTCGCGGACTGAGGAAAACCTGACGACGCAGCATGGAAGCAGCGCAACAATTCGACGTAGCCGTGATCCGACGCCGCGACCTAACCGCAACGCAAGGCGACGGACTAGTGACCTCGACGTTCTCATCGACGGCCACAGCGTCACCGCTCTCGTCGACACTGGGGCCGACTATTCCGTCGTCAGTGGGCCATTCGCCGCCAAGCTGAAGAAAGTAAAGACCGCTTGGAGTGGACCCGAAATCCGGACAGCTGGAGGCCACTTGATAACGCCGATTGGAGTCTGCACGGCGAGAGTCACCATCAATAACCGGACTTATCCAGCGAGCTTTGTAATCCTACAACACTGCTCCAGGGATGTGATACTTGGAATGGACTTCCTGAGCGACCACGGCGCCGTCATCGACCTGAGGTCTGAGTCGATAACACTAACCTCAGAAAAAGCGATCCTGCCCCACGCGACGACGGGGAACCGTGCATTGAATGTGATAGAAGAGCAAGTGACCGTACCGCCGCTCTCCAGCGTCATTATTTCCGTCGGCACCGAAAAACCCACGAACGTTCAAGGCGTCATCGAGGGCGATCAGCACCTATTCCTGAACCGTCAAATTTGCGTCGCAAGAGGTATAGCCGAGCTGCGTGACGGTAAAGCAAAGGTAGTGCTGACAAACTTCAGCCACGAATACAGGCACCCCAACATTGGTACGACGGTCGCCTACATCGACGAATGCGTGGCCGCCAGCAATGCGTTCGCCCTCTTCGATGCTGCCGAACCTGCTTCGACGAATCGAGGTCCCCAACCCGATTTCGACGTCAACCCGAGCCTTCCGAAGGTCAAGCAAGACCAGCTCAAAGCCCTACTCATGCAATTCTAGGACTGCTTCTCGGCGTCGTCAAGAATTCGACAGACCCCAATTGCGAAACATCGCATCATAACAGAAGAAAGTGCCCGACCAGTTCGACAGAGCCCGTACCGAGTTTCAACGCGCGAACGTGAGGCCGTGAAGAAACAAGTCGACGAAATGCTACGCGACGACATCATTCAGCCGTCCAAGAGTCCGTGGGCGTCACCCGTGGTTTTAGTGAAGAAGAAGGACGGAACCCTACGCTTCTGCGTCGACTATCGCCGCCTCAACAAAATCACGAAGAAGGACGTGTATCCTCTCCCAAGGATAGACGACGCCCTGGACCGACTCCACAACGCGAAGTATTTTTCGTCGATGGACCTCGAAACCGGCTATTGGCAAATCGAAGTCGACGAGAGAGACCGAGAGAAAACTGCCTTTATAACCCCAGACGGCCTCTTCGAGTTCAAGGTCATGCCCTTTGGCCTTTGCTCGGCACCTGCAACTTTCCAACGTGTCATGGATACAGTATTGGCTGGCTTGAAGTGGCAAACTCGCCTTGTTTACTTGGACGACGTCGTTGTGTTTTCCTCGAACTTCGACGAACACCTCCAGCGCCTCCAATCCGTACTTCAAGCAATCAAGAACTCCGGGCTCACCCTGAAACCAGAAAAGTGCCGCTTCGCGTACGAGGAGCTTCTGTTTTTGGGTCACGTGATCAGCAAGACTGGAGTGCGCCCAGACCCGCAGAAAACAGCTGCCATCGCCACTTTCCCGCCACCCACCGACAAGAAAGCCGTGCGCCGATTTCTCGGCTTGTGCGCCTACTACAGACGCTTCGTCAAGGACTTTTCACGTATCGCCGAGCCGCTAACCCATCTCACTAAAACCGACGTGAACTTTAAGTGGGAAACGGCACAAGTAGAAGCATTTCAAGAACTCAAACGACGCCTGCAGACGCCGCCGATACTTGCGCACTTCGACGAATACGCCGACACGGAAATCCACACCGACGCAAGCAGTGTGGGGCTCGGAGCCGTCCTAGTGCAGAGGACTGACGGACTTGAAAGGGTTATCAGTTATGCTAGCCGGTCTCTATCTAAGGCAGAAGCCAACTATTCCACAACAGAAAAGGAGTGTCTTGCCATCATCTGGGCTACGTCAAAATTTCGCCCCTACCTCTACGGCAGACCTTTCAAAGTTGTGAGCGACCGCCACGCCCTGTGTTGGCTAGCTAACCTGAAGGACCCTTCAGGTCGTCTCGCACGGTGGAGCCTAAGACTTCAAGAATTCGACATTACCGTCGTGTACAAGTCCGGAAGGAAACACTCCGACGCCGACTGCCTGTCTCGTGCCCCCCGTCGACCCACAGCCGCAGGACGACCAGGATGATGACTATTTTTTGGGAACCATAAGTGCCGACGGCTTCGCCGATCGACAGCGAGAAGACCCGGAACTGAGGGGCCTAATGGAATACCTAGAGGGCAGGACCACCGTCGTGCCAAAAGTATTCAGGCGAGGATTGACGTCATTTTCTTTGAAAAACAACGTCCTCGTAAAGAGGAACTTCTCCCCAGCCCGAGCCAGCTACCTCATCGTTGTACCTTCGGATCTGCGACCAGAAATTCTGCAGGCCCTGCACGACGACCCAACGGCTGGCCACCTCGGCTTTTCGCGCACGCTTGCAAGAACACAAGAAAAGTACTACTGGCCGCGCCTTACCGCCGACGTCGCTCGTTACGTGAGGACATGCCGGGACTGCCAGAGACGTAAGACACCGCCGACAAGGCCAGCGGGACTTCTGCAGCCCATCGAGCCACCTCGCCGGCCGTTCCAGCAAATCGGCATGGATTTACTGGGGCCGTTCCCGACGTCGGCTGACGGGAACAAGTGGATCGTCGTAGCTACCGACTACCTCACCCGCTACGCCGAAACAAGGGCCCTGCCCAAAGGCAGCGCCGCCGAGGTAGCAAAGTTCTTCGTCGAGAGCATCGTCCTACGTCATGGCGCCCCGGAGGTCCTCATTACCGACAGAGGCACTGCATTTACAGCGGAGTTAACTCAGGCGATCTTGAGGTACAGCCACACAAACAACCGCCGGACCACCGCCTACCACCCACAGACCAATGGTCTCACCGAGCGTCTAAACAAGACCATCGCGGACATGCTAGCCATGTACGTCGACGTCGAGCACAAGACGTGGGATGCAATCCTCCCGTACGTGACCTTCGCCTACAACACGGCCGTGCAGGAGACGACACAGATGACGCCATACAAGTTGGTCTACGGAAGGAACCCGGCAACGACGCTCGACGCCATGCTGCCCAACGTCGCTGACGAAGAAAACATCGACGTCACCGGCTACCTTCAGCGCGCTGAAGAAGCCCGACAGCTCGCCCGGCTGCGCATCAAGAATCAGCAGACGACTGACAGCCGCCGCTACAATCTTCGACGACGCTTCGTGGAATACCAGCCCGGCGACCGCGTCTGGGTGTGGACGCTGATACGCCGACGTGGACTCAGTGAAAAACTTCTTCGGCGTTACTTCGGGCCATACAAGGTGCTTCAACGTCTCGGTACTCTGGACTACGAGGTCGTCCCGGACGGCATTACGATCTCTCAACATCGCCGTGCGCGACCTGAAGTCGTCCATGTCGTGCGCCTCAAGCCGTATTACGCGCGTTAGCGAACCTGACGGCTGGACTTATTGTTTTATTATTGTACTTTCTTTCGTTCTTTATTATTGTGATTTCTTGTTGCATGTATTTTTCCCTCCGTGTTCTTTTTAAGCATCGGGACGATGCTTTTTCAGAGGGGGGCCTTGCCACGCGCGTTTCTTATTTTCCTGTTTGTTGTACTCGGTTTTCGCCCACAAAGACTGTCCGCATGCTCAGCGCAAACCGCGGCTGATTGTTCTAGAAGCTTCACGATTATTGTAGATCGTTGTGTTAAGACTGCGCGCAAGACGCGAACACTCTAGCTTATTCCAGAGCTTGCGCGACGACCAGTGATAAAGCTAGAATGTTCGACACGGGATGTATAAAAGCCGGTGCGTTCCAGCGATGATCAGATTATCGACGGCCGACGCTCTGTTCGCCGCTCTCAGTGCCAGCGTGTATTGCTATAGTCCGACCTTGAGTTTCTCGGCCACAAGTTCGGCCTAATAAAGAATTTCTTCTTTGACGCGCCGACTGTTGCCTTCGTCGACGTCACAACCACGTGACAATATGTTATGGTCCCAGCAGGAATCGAACCCAAGCATTCTGCGTGGCAATCAAGTATTCTACGACAGAGCCACGCCAGGTCTCGTCACTTCTTTGAAAATATAAGGCCCTATGCAGGCGTAATGTTGGTGAAATGTCACTTGGGGTTGCAGTGCTGCCCATCTAATTTTCTCGACATTACATATGTACTCGAATGATACAGGCGGCACGTCCGGTTAGCGTCAACTGTAGTTAAGCGCCATCCACTGAAGTTGGTCTACCTGTAGCCCTATCCAGAGTTGCCATCCACAGTCACTTTCCCTCCGCATTCTTCGCATGACATCGATTCCCACGGTACGTGAGATCTGCCGTATGTTTTTTCGTTGGGGCACCATATTGCTCAGCGGGTGGCGCCATCACAGGTCTGGCAACCCTCTGGCTTGTGCGAAGCTCCGCATTTGCATGGCGTGTATACGTGCGGCTGCAGTTGCGGTCGGTTTTTTTTTTTTCGTCTGGCGTGCTAAATTTCGTATGAAGTCATACAGTATCGGTACGAAATGAATATGTGGGACGTGCTGAAAAAGTTTAATGAGTTGAGGCTCACTTATGTTAATATACGGCGGCGCCAACGTGTCGCAATGGTCAGTGCCATATATTTTCGGCACTGCCTTTCCGTTCGAAAAAGGCGCAAAATTTCGATTCCTTCTTGCAGCGCAAGTCCAGTATAAGCACGGTAACGTTTACTATAAAAGACTAAATTTCTCACAAATTTGTTTACCTATAAAATACATAGAAGTTATGTAGCAACTTTTTGAATCTTAACCTTTATTAAAATTGCACGAACCTACTTATAAATAGGGGTTACGTTAATACACTTTGGTACCGATTACAATATCGAGCGTTTTCACCTAAAAATAAAGGTTGCGTTGAACAATACACGGCATACTCTGTCCACAAAACGGCTGGCAGGAGATTTTATACGGCCACCATTCTGCGCCTCTTCTTTCATTCGCTCTTCTTTCTTCGGCGCAGTCCAAGGGATTACGCTTATCGCGTGCTCTGATCAGCCAAGTAGCGCGCAGCGTCGGATGCTCGGCTTCGCATTCTCTCGAGCCTAGCTTTTTTTTGCTCTTCATTCTGCGGTTTTAATACAGTCTACATGTATACATAAGCTTGTGAAATGTGAACTTCTGCAGTAGACGACGCATGGAAGAAGCTTCTCGTAACAGAGACGCTGGGGAATTGGAATAATTAAGGTACATAGCTGCTTAAGAACGTGACAATTGCGGTGTCCGAGGGCCACCGCGTCCCCTTGCTCATTACAAGAGTTCAGCAAAACATTCACGCATTCTGGGCGGCTTGGGGTTAGCGGGCACAATAATGATGCCTAAACAGACATGTATCAGAATTATTCCAAACCTCCAGCGAGTGCATTCAGGAAAGAGCAGGCCACATGGCATCATCCGTGAATGTTCCCATCACTCTGTGGGCACATTTGTACACTAAATAAAGCCGCTGAAATAAGTCCGAAATATTACGCTTCCACAGAAATAAGTACAAAAGGAAGAACCACGGTTCCGTTGCTAGGCGGCACTTGGCTGAGCCAATCATGCGCGTAGCGATAGGTTCGGAGTGTGTCGCAGAGAAGAAAATCGAAAGAAGAACATTGTCGGAGATTGAACTAAGCCGCGCAAGGCTTGAAACAGCGAAACCGGATGATTCTGAAGACTAATATGGCGTTTAGTTAGCTTATGCTCGTCTGTGTACTTAATGAGTAGAGATGAAGCAAAATTTCAGTTATCGTCGTGGTATTATATTAACATGCAATTCCTTTATTATTTAGCTAAATGTCAAATAGCGGTTTGAAAAACTGACCGATTTATGCCTACCCTAGATACAGGGCTATGATGTAGCATATGTTATATTACTGGAAAGTCATTAAAGACGATCATGAAGCTGTATTTTTAAGTGCCGTGCCTAAGTAGCCAGCTTTACTGCGAGAAGCCGTTTGCTTATACAATATATAATATATCTAATATGCGGGGTTCTACGTCCCAAAACTACAATATAATAAGGCACGCCGTAGTGAAGTGCTTCGGAAATTTTGACCATCTGGTGTTCTTTAACGTGCAATAACATCGCACAGTACACGCCGTGGGCCTGTACCATTTCGTCTGCATCGAAATGCGACCGCCGCGGCCGGGATCGAATTCGCGACCTTCAGGTCAGCAGCCGAGCACCCTAGCGACGGATTCATCGAGGCGGACGCTTATATAAGATGAAGGAGTGGGAGGTTCGGGTAGAATGCATACTGAAGTTCTTCAACTGGTGACTTAAATGGTTCGAAAATAGGTCTGGTTGTAGCTTACTTGAGTTTGGTTGCCTGTTTCTTCGTACACAATTAGGTTTTATCATTGGTCTGTCGATCAAAAATACGCTAATGATTCAGGCTTATGAAGCAGGTCCATGCATTAAGTTGCAGCATGATCTAGTAACATTAAAATGTTTTGTGCTAAATAATTCGAAGTAACACGGTGCATCCCCAGCCCAAACTGGTTCCACAAACTACTTAGTAGTCTGCCAGATTTCGCAACTACTTGATCAACAAGTGTCGTAAGATGTTGCTGTAAGCAGTAGCACGTGTTCCTGTCAAAGCTTTATAGATTTACTGACTTTCTTATTGTGTGAAACCATAGTGGCAAACTATTGTTCAACACAGAATAGGCTGATAGGCGAGCTCAAGTATTTATTGTTTTAACGCGATCCAGTTTTCCTTCATCGTGCGATGATGACAAGGTCCGTAGTAAAACCATCGAATTTGTCTTGTGATCGTGATAAAGTTCTGCTGATAACTGTCTATAATGCAGGAAATAACGTGCCGAACGAAAGAGTCAGATAATCACTTAATTACGGTGTGCATGAAATATTTGTAGCTATGTCATAATGAGAGCGTAACATTAAGTAAAGGAGGTTGGAAACACTGTCCACGAACCTTGTCGGTTCTAATGCTAATTGTGTGAGACATAATAAAGGACAGACATCAAGGATGTTGGTACATTGCGAAGAAAATGAATAACAACGCAGATGACCGGTAGTCGAGCATATCTCTGGGTAGTTGGAATCCCCCCAGTAATATAATGTGACTTAAGCAAGCTGCGAAGTTAATGTGTTAAGCACGTTAGCGCTTGTTCTTGCCTTCACCTTTCTGTGGGACTTTTGCCTTGTGTTTAAGATGGACATAACAACTGGCCTAGCGGACCAAGCTCCAAAATTAGTCATCTTGCTGGTTCTCTCAACGGAATTCATAGAACATTATAGAAATAATCAGTCTTTGTTGCAGAATCACTGAAGTGGACCTTCAATACGCAAGACAGGTATCTGGTACGCTGGTACAACAACGAGTCCATCGTTCTGTCTCATCTGATAAGCGGAATAAATGAAACAGGTAAACCTTATACTTCCCATATACTTTTGGCCGTATTGTGGTGCGATGTTGCAAAACTAACAAGATACCGTTCAATTGCGTTTACCACTTTGCTGAGTACTATGGATTTCTATAGTGAAGTAGTATTTTGCAGCAATGACAAGCGCATTAACAACAATTTTTCCTCCTATAAATGATTTCAGGCAGATTTCAGAGCATTTCCTTATCATTTAACGTAAAGTATTCGTTGTACAGCTTTAATTTTGGTTTGTTGGGATCTACAAAATTCATCAGTGTGCATCCAAAAAGAATGTCAGTGTGCGATCGTTTCTTATATTAAATATAACTGCATCACCATGACAAAAAACATTGTCGTGGGGAAACTGAGTTCGAAGTAAGCAGTAAACTTCAGTGCCACGTTTTTGAATCTCTAAACATTTTTTTACCAATGAATTAATTGGCAACCAGGTGAATACCCACTATCCAAGCCGTCTTCTCGCTTCTTTTAATGTCTTTTATCCTTCTGGACATGTTGTATTGCGATAGTAATTACATGGACACTCTCGGCGGATTTTCGCCGTCGCCGTGATGTCCCGTGCAAGCGCACACACACACACACACACACACACACACACACACACACACACACACACACACACACACATACACACACACACACACACACACACACATATATATATATATATATATATATATATATATATATATATATATCAGGCAAGTATTTTCAGTGGATCCAGTGTTTAATAAAAATTGGCTTGAGCGGACGAACGTACAAAAAACTTTTATTAGTTCCAACGTTTCGGCCGGGGTCCGGCCTTCGTCAGGGAATACCCTGACGAAGTATTCCCTGACGAAGGCCGGACCCCGGCCGAAACGTTGGAAGTAATAAAAGTTTTTGTACGTTCGTCCGCTCAAGCCAATTTATATATATATATATATATATATATATATATATATATATATATATATATATATATATATATATATGTGTGTGTGTGTGTGTGTGTGCGTGTGTGTAAATGTATGCTATGTACATAAAAGCCAGACATAAACATTCGAAAAGAAAATTTCGAAGCGCGTGCCGGTTATTCGAACACCTGGGACCTCTCGCTCCGCAGTGCGCTGCCTTAGACAATTTCGCCGTGCGCCATCCTTTGCTTTTTTTTTCTTTAATGCGTGAATATTTCCCCGCCGTGCGCCATTCTTTCTTCAGGATACTAGCAACATCAGGCCCATAACCAGAGGGGGGTGCCCCCCCCCTCCCCCCGAAGTTTTGATGGAGGAAGGTGGTTTGCCGAAAATACATTATGAAAATAGCTGTTTTTCCCAAGCCTTCAGCAAGTGACCTCCCCTCCCCCCACCCGAAAAAAATTCCTGGCTACGGGCCTGGACAGCAAGCATACAAACGTTCGGGACACCACACGGGGGGAAATTAAAATTATGCTAGATGCCGGCCATGCTGCATCGTTGCCTGCACTGCGTTTGCGTCGTATCACTGGAAACCCACGCCAGTTTTCCACTTTTGTGTTGTAGCGCCGCGCCACTCGTCGCCAGTCGACCAGAGAAAAAGAAGAGCGTCCCGTAGCTCGTCTTGGCGTGAGCTAGTGGGAACGCTATGGCTCTTGTCGGTTTATGCCACAGGAGGACAGAAACGAGACGGCTGAACGAGAATCGCAATGAAATCCTACACCGTGACAAGAATCCTGAGGCTAAATTATCAGCACAAGCGCATAAGACAAGGTCGAAGAAAAGAAACGTATGGCACAAGCGCTGACTAACAACTGTTTTGTTATTTCATACGCCAATGTATATATAAGCCCCAGGCAACCTTACCTGACGTGAGCACACAACAATAACTCTAAACCAAAACATGCAACAAGGATGATAGTGTATTAGATAGGCGAAAACATGAAATCATATACATATGGGTGCAGGGACAAAGAAGTAAAGATGTAAGAAGGACAAAGAAATGCGTTTGCGCTGTAATTTTAGCCTCAGGAATATGCACCAAATAGACCGAAATGAAGTTTTATTTTAGTGACCAGAATCGACGCCAGCAGGGAACGCGAGCCATGGCTTCATGTGCCACTGCCAGTTTATAATAATAATTCTTTGAGTTTAACGTGCCAAAACCATGGTATGATTATGAGAGACGCCGTAGTGGAGGGCTCCGGAAATTTTGGCCACCTGGGGTTCTTTAACGTCCACCTAAATCTGAGTACACGGGCCTCTAGCATTTTCGTCTCCATCGAAAATGTAGTCGCCGTGGCAGGGACTCGATCCTGCAACCTGGTGTTCAGCAGTAGAGCGCCTTAACCACTAGACCACCGTGGCAGATTCCTTGGCCCCCAATTCTAAAACTCTCTAGTGTTTCGCCGGAGTTGCGATGCGCACCCCCGACTTTACTTTTGCATACGGCGCGTGGTAGCCCTCGTGCTGGCGCCTTTAGCTCTTGAGGGGGGAGTTTTTTACGACTTGCGTTCTTACCGCAAAGTTCGTGTTCAGGCTATGGAGCGCAAGAAAGTCGCTATGCTCGCTGCAGCGGCCGCGTTTGCGAAAGGACTGAATTGATAGAAGAGGTGCTCGGCTGCTGACCCGAAGGTCGCGGGTTCGATCCCGGTCGCGGCGGTCGCATTTCGATGGAGGCGAAATGGTAGAGGCCCGTGTACTGTGCGATGTCAGTGCACGTTAAAGAACACCAGATGGTCAAAATTTACGGAGCCCTCCACTACGGTGTCTCTCATAATCATATTGTGGTTTTGGGACGTAAAACCCCAGATATTATTATATTATTGATAGAAGAGCCAAAGTGGAGGCTAGTTGAAGTAACAACTGTGACAGTTCGCGCTCGTCCTGTGTGTACATGTGCGTTCTTTTCGTGCGCCCTTATTTGTGTTCGAGCAACGCCTCTGCCGCGTGAGCCAAAGACCTGCTGCCCTTCCCTCTCCCTCCTTCCTCGTTTATAATGAGGCCGGCTGCTGGCGATCCTTGCGGTGGCCGCTTGCAACACACATGTGCGCATGCGCCCACTACCACCCCCGAGGCCACACCACCCCAGCCCCATTGAAAACAAGAGGGAAGAACGTGGCGCCATTCCTCGGTAAGCGACAACTCAACCGCTACAATGGGATATCGAGCGACGCAGCAGGCATCTTTCTAGCGGAGGCGTTGGTTTGGGCAGCACGCACCAAGTTTCTAGGTGCTTGTCATTCTTCCTGAGGCATTCCAATTTCTCGCTATCCTATTCATTGCTTCGCCCTTGAGACGAAACTGGCTTTTCTGTTGCTCGATGAATTACTCTGTAAGCAAAGTAAACTCGATGCCGCTCGAATTTCTTTAGCCCTCAGATAGTGTGTTGCCCTGCTATGCCCGGCTCGAGAACCTAAGTTCTGGCGGTGTTACCGTCGTTGAAAGTTAGGAGAGCACCGAATATGGTTATCTTCGATGTTTCCACAATCACAATGCCATTTTTAGGAGCATGTTTTACAAAACGATATTGAAGGGCTATTTAAGCGTGCATCCGGGCCGACATTCCTCCAGAAGCCAAGGCTCTGAATGCTGCTAAATGGGCTTCGGGGCGTCTACGACGGGTGACGGAAGACTTTATGCAGAAAACGCTTAGCCTCACGCACAGCGTTGTTGTATAGAGTCACGCCAGATTTGGGGCTCTCCGCCTAGAGCCTGCGGCATGGGTGCTTTTCAGATGATGGCATGCTAAAAAATTACACCATCTCCCCGCTAAAGGGAACCATGTGTAGATGTGAAGCAGCGGGCGCTAACGCTTACACTGGCGGTGGCGTTGACGCTGGCGCTATCGCAGCGTTGCGCAGGAGAGGAAACTGAGGAGGCGCAAAGCACGCAGTGATGGAGCGGTGTTTCCTACTGGAACATGCCAATCGCTGCTAATGGGCAATGAGAGACAGAAGACTCCGACTGGACACAGAGACCCGCAGTCGGCTTTTAGTTAACGCGCGCACGCTGCGAATTTTTATTGTTCAACAACGCACAGGAGAAATCTCCCACCGGCACCACTTTGGAGGTCAAGATCCATCGCCATATATACGGGATGGACAGTGAACGGTTGTGCAGCGCGAGCAGTCGGTTTTTTCAACCAAGAAACTCGCTAGCAGACGCTGCTTGCGTCGGCGTCGCGAGGCGAGAGAGGGGGGTAGCGTAGGAGAGGAGAGAGAGGGGGGGGGGACGCGCATGCGCAGTGGGGGGTGTGGACTCTGTGGGCAGGGATGCCTGGAGGAGAGAGGGGGGAGCGTATTAGAGAGAGAGGGGGGGAAGCGCATGCGCAGTGGGAGCGCGGGGAGGGATGCCTAGAGGAGAGAGGGGGGGAGCGTAGGAGGGGAGAGAGGAGGAGGCGCATGCGCAGTGAGGGTGTGGTTGCCGCGTGGAGGGATGCCTAGAGGATAGAGAGGGGGAGAGGAGGTTTTTTTTATTTTTATTTTTTTAAAGGGTTTGCGCATGCGCAGTAAGTGAAGCCTCGAGGCACACCACCACCACCACCACCGGATTAAGCTTCGCCATAAGATGCTTCACATCTAAAAAAAGGTCGTCAGATGACCACGTACATCGTTTCCAAGTTTCCGACATTTCTCCTTGGACCACACCATAGTAACTAGAAAAGTTATCACTGGCTGCGTCCGTGAGTCTTCTCATGCCGTAAAGGCTGGTGCCCCCAGAAAGAAGTTTACGTTCTATTTTTTCAATCGGCTCAATCATGGGCTCATTCTTTCGGCACGCTACAGTTGGCTATGCTACATGTGTTTTGGCCGGTGTTAATACCATCATCAAGGTGCTCGAAAAACAATAGGAAGAATACTTCTCTTTGGTGCGCGCTCGCGCTCAGATGGCTATGCTATATGTGGTTTTACCTGCGTTGTGCTAAGGGATGACGACGGCATACGACCACAGCATACGAGAGCCCGGCCCCTCAAATGTTCTCCGCAATTAAAAGGAAATAATGAGGTGACTCAGCGTCGACAAAACCGCCCCCGTCACCTTGTATCGTCACCTTCTTCTATGCCCAGCCTGAGCGGTACACGTAGCATAGTCACAGCGTAAGCTGGCAGAGCTGCTTTCATAGGGCCCGCTGTGAGCTTTCTTGGGCGCCTGCACGTACAATTGCGAGGTGCGCACTACGCAATAAATTATCCAATTTCATATCCCAATTCACGCATTAACCCAACAGGATGAAGCAAAGCGTTCACAACAGAAAATGTTATGAACACGTGCTGATATATCACTAAGGTTAGTGGCTATGATTAGGTAGCCACCAATATGCTGCTCGCTTGACCATGAAGTAAGACTTCATGGTCAAGCGAGTAGCAACACGTCTGCCAGTCTTGGCTAAAGAAAATGACACTTATAATGAGGCCTAATACATGAACAACTCAAATCCCAGGTTTTTTTTAATGTGAGAAAAAAAATGTTGTGAAAGGTGAAGGTTGATTTTACTTTAAATATCTACAAATGCATAAAGCTACGGGAATAAATGCCACACTTTCCCCGAAAATCAGGGCTGCCTTGATGATTGATGGAATCATTTATAGCGAGGAGTGGCGTATCGCGCGTAATTTAGTAATGTTGGTCAGTTATTCGATGAAGAGCGAGAGGAGGCTTCGGTCGTGACAGGAAATTTAAAAAAAATTGGGGGACCCTTAAGCTTCGCCTTTAAGAGTTGAACGCGATAGCGATATCCCGTCCTAGTGCGTACTTCAATCACTTAGTGCATACTATGTAATGGGTAGTATGGTTTAAACCAGGAGAAATTATGCGCGGCAAATGTGGGAAATGTTTTCGAACTTGCTATGCACCCACTACGTGGTGTTAAGGGAATACGCGCAGTAAGGTGTGTGCCGTTTGTAATGGGTGGCTGGCTTTAAACTATGGAATCGTTATGATAGTCACATATTCTGACGCCCGATGGCAATGTACGCTTGTACCACGCAATATTCCTGGGATATTACATGTTATATTGCGACGCCTATATAAAGGACGCTTGCGTTTGCGAAGCATGGAAGTTATTTTCACTGCATTTCCAAGCAGAGGAAGTTATTTTCACAGTATTTCCAAGCAGAGGCATGGCTGTGTGGTAGAACACCTGCTTGCCACGCAGACAACCCGGGTTCGATCCTCACTCAGACCTGAAAATTTTTATTATTTATTTTATTTGCATCTTTCTCGATTTTTCGGTCACGGACAAGATGATGATTTTTCGCTCACAACCAACGACGCCGACGCCGACGCCGGAATTTCTGCGAAACGAGCTCTTTAACGCCATCGCGTTAAAAAGTTACCGACAGCTACTATACTGCCTAATGCGAATTCTGAGCGCAGCCGTTTAGGTGTTTTGACTTTGCGATAAGTTGAGGCAAACAATTTGAAAGAAACATGTATGTATGCACAGTCGCATACCGCGCAGTAAGTCGCATGGCTGGCAGTGACTATTTGGTGCTGGCGATTTCACATCAACCGCCACAGACGGAGCGGAGCACGACTGCCTTGCTAACTGAGAAACCACGCGGAAGGCCGCACGTGGACGCGTTTCACAACAGCCGCCGCAGACAGGCTGTGCTTTATTGCATATATGGTATCATGCAGCGCCTTATTTCCATATATGGTATTGGTAGACGCCCTCTCAGGCTACCTTAGCGATGACGTCATCGGCTACCGCACGACGGCGCGCACTACTGGGCGCCGCTCAACATGTCGTCCCGCTACTGTCGTTCCCTCGTCTTCGCGCTCTCCCCTCTATCGCCATCTTTCATCCCCCGCAGTGCTCCGCGTTCGCGCTCTCTTTCGTCCTCGTTCAGTCTGCCGGTTACGATGATACCGACGCGAGGAAGGGGCGCAAAAAAGCGGCGCTCTAAAAGACCGGATGGACGTTTCATGTTGGGCCAACACCAACTGCGTTCGAAGTTTTGGCACTCCGCAGTTGTAGCAATGTAACATTCGTTACATGTTGCCACAGAAAGTGCGCGCGGGCTTCGACCGAGGGGCCAGAGCTCGTGACGGAGGAAGAAAGCGAGGTTAGAGGACAATGGCTCGTGATATTGACAGACTCTGCACTCGCTCTGCCGGTTACGACGACGCTGACGCCGCTCAGCGCAGGAACGGGCGCACAAGGACTGCACTATAATTTGGGGCAGCTAAGAACCAGTGGTGCGAAGATTCAGGAAATAGCGCAGGCGGTGGCGTTTTCCTCCTCCTGGACGACGACGAAAAGCAGACCTTTAATTGCTTGCGAAGGCTTCGGAGCTGTTCGTACTTGAAAGTAGAAAGGCTTGGGTTGATGTCGAATGTTGGCCCTGGGGTTCGGGTTACCGTTGCAGCTACGACAGCATCAGAGAATGCCGAAGGCATCTCTGACGGCTATTATTTATTCTAGATACGCCATCGCCTGCTTTTGTGGAGCAGTTTACACTCGTGGCTAAAGTTCGCCAGTATGCAATTTACTTTTCGTTTATGTAATCAAGAAAATTCGCATGTGACACAAGTTTATAGTTGATGAGCTGTTGTCGATTAGTTTCGATAATGCATTTGTGAAGAAGATGCGCCTCCATCCAGCAGCATCGCCAATACTCGGCTCGTGCTTCGGATCGCTGTTGTCTCTCTGGACGCTTCCTCGCGCTGCCTCGCCGCTGATAACCATAACGTCCCTGGACCGCCAATAAAACTCTTCACAATTGGTGAAGGGTTCTGTACATCCCCGTCACTACACCTTGTAGCTGCGAAGCCGGACGCTTCCGCCCATCGTGACCGAGAAAGCAAACGCGCCGGCGCCTTCACTCCAGTCCGTCATCTGCACCGGGGTTTCTCGGCTAAGGGACTGAGAGGTCTTCTGTGGTGCTGATAAGACCGATGTGGAACACTGACTTCACCACTATGAACTGGTGAGCGCGCATAATAAGTGGGATGACCCTGAGAAGCTTGGCCACGACATATTTTATTTTACTGGCGTCACCGAATTGTGGTACAACCACAAACATGACATCCCCACATGGTCCGTTTTCAAGACGTGCTCCTCTGAAGTGTTCGGTCGACCGGCTGTCCGCAATCGACGCGCAGCACAGCGCTTGCGCGTCCGTGCACAGGAGACTGCAGAAAACGTCACAAGCTATATTAAGGACATCGTCGGCCTATGTAGACGTGTCAACGACACCATGCCCGAAGCTGACAAGATCAATTACATTCTGAAAGGCATTGACGCTGGCGCATTCAACACGCTCCTGGCTTGGGATCCGCACACGGTTTCAGAAGTTGTCAAATTGTGTCACAGCTACGATGAGTTGAAGAAGCAACGCACCCTGACTCGGCAGCCTCCACGGAGCGGCGATTTGCTTTGCAGTCTTGACACCATGCCTGACCATCCAAGTTGCTTCAAGAAATCCGAGACTTCGTCCATGAGCCCGCCAACTTTCCATAATGCCCGCCACTCATGAGCCGACCTCCCGTCTGCTTGGCATGCTCCGCTCTGTCATTTCTGAGGAGGTCGCCCACGCTGTTCCCGTTGTGCACCACGAGCCGCCTTCAGCCACCCGTGTTAACTACACTCACAGATGCAGAGAGAATACTGCAATAGCAGAGCACCTGTATTACTCTCGCCAGAGTTCTTTAACTCCGTCGGGAAGTAGTGCAGAATTATCCGCGGATCTTACTCTTTGCATGAAAGCAGAGTATAACAGACTGCGAACTCTCTGCCACTTAGGTGGCGTACTCAATACATGCAACTCTCACGCCGACGTGGCGTGAAGGGGGTCTGGGACTCCGTCCTTGGCAGACGTAGTACAATGTAGCGCCAGCATCTCTCTGATACCGCAAAGCGAACTGTCTCGTGACCATAAACCTCCCAGCGTAGACACCACATATGTACTTTTATTGTGCCAAGTTAATAAGTAAGGTTTTATGATCGTGAACGTTTTGTTTCTTAAACGACAACAGAGGCAACATCTAGCACGTTCACAAACTACCTAATTGCCACTAGAGTAACCTAGACACCAGAGACATTAAGAAAATAAAAGAAAAAAAAAGCTTCCGCCATCTTGATTTGAACTCGCCACCTTATTGTCTCCAGTGACTGAGTTCTTGACCACTGCGCCACTCCCAGGGGCGTAGCCAGGGGGGGGGCTTATGGGGCTTCAGCCCCCCCCGAAATTTTTTCGTATTATGATGTATCGCCGACCAAAAGAGCTAGCTGCGCCGGAAATCACCCTGGATTTTTTCTGAAATCCAAGATGATTATAGAAAAAATCCAGAAAAAATTTTCGCAATCGGAAAGACACATCGGTGTGAACATTGCCGACCCCTGGCGGTCCTGTATCTGGCTGTGCAGCGCATGATACCGTAAGAAATATTCGACAAAAGAAGGCGTAGTGCTTTGTATTGCCATTTTAGCCGTGTCACCGCGAAGGAGTAAGTAACTATTGTTGACACGCAGGACGCTCTGAATTAAGATGTATAGAAGGGGCCTCCAACAAACCTCAACTAGCGGGCCGCAGTAATGAAATTTAGTCCCACGAGCGCTGGTGGATTTTTTTTTGGGGGGGGGGGGGGGCAGAGAGTTTGAATCAAGATGTCACCAAACGTTGCCTCTTGAAAGAATAAAGAAATCCTTTCCTGCATGGGTAATTTCAGAAGGGTATTTGACGTCAGGTCTCGGAAAACGCATGGATACTGATTTTCAGAATGACTAAAATCTGGACGTCGATTGTGAAATATGGAGTTTTCGTTTCACGGTGATGTTGCGACTTATCATGAGCGCATGGGGGTGCCTCGCGCTCACGCGCAAAACACTTGAGACCAGTCCCGTCTCTGTAGCTCGCCTGAACAAAAAGCTATTATACGTAGTAGGCGAGAAAATAATGCGAATACTATTTAGCAAACCCGCAAGGCTATTCTGTATGAAGGCGCGGGCTGCTAGCAATGGGTCCGTGGGCCGCGTGTTTTATCCCGGCAATGCAATATATTCTTAGAACAAAAGGGATCTACTAATTTGGGCTGCTAGGGTACGCCGATCAGCGGGAGGTGCATCCCCCCAGAGGATAAGTCTCCTTAGCATCGACAACGCTGCTAAGGAGACTATAATGTACTAGCAATCCTGCTTTGCAAAAATTACTTCCTTCTAACGGTGATAGTGCTTCGAACAGCCCTCTTTCGGCGAAAGCATGATGACTGTCTTTTGCTATTTATGTGGAGTTTTGTTTTAAAGAACTAAATCAGAAAAGGGCTTAAATTGCACGGGAGCGTAAAACGTGTCAAAGATATTTCTCTTTTAAACGAATTGTAATCAAGATGGGACAATTCGTCATCGTAACGTGAACTCAAAAAGGCAGTATGGAATTTTAAAAAATCAGCGAAATCCTTTATATGCTTGGATCAAACTGAGTAAGATCCATTAAATCAGTGCTGCTTCAACAGACACGACCAAAACAACCAACGTGACCGGGTCCAATCTGTTTTGTTTAGGTCCTACTAGCTTTCCTATATTGCTTTTATTCGACAACCTTTGCGCTGCATATCATGGCCTTCTTTCACTCCGAGACGGTATATTTGAAATGGAAGATTACTGAAATGAAGATACTGGGCACCACTTTATTCCTTGAAGAAGGAGCAATCCGAAACGGCGTGAAATCTCATGAGCTAAGAAGAAGATGAAGAAGAGCTGAAACAGTTTTCACGCTACAAAGAAACAAATTAATAAACGAACGAACAAACAAACAAACAAACAAACAAACAAACAAACAAACAAACAAACAAACAAACAAACAAACAACCAAGCCTTTTTCTGAAGGCTCTCAAGATGCCAAAAACGACAAAACGCTGCCGGCAGTCGAGAATGACGCATTTTCTCTGGTAGGACCACTCGCATTACAAGTCTAGTTATCGTCGTTACGCCAATGCAACAAAAGGCGGCACCGACGGAAGCACAAGCATGGTGTTAATATTCTCCAAAATATTGCTCTATCGTTCATTTGCTGTGATATAGACTTCTTTTTACGAGCTAAGTCGAGCCCAAATGAAATGTTGCAATCTCTAAACGTCGAATTCAAATTTTACTCTGGAATACCGACGATAGTAGGCTACATAGATTTTAGCCGCAATATAGATATGAGGTATTTCGGTGACATGAGCGCACTAGCCAAAAAAAATGTTGGAGCTTACCCGACCATATTGTCCGTGGCAAAAAGCTGTCTTTTCTTCAGTTTCAGTTAAAGCGTACTTGGCTTTTTTAGAAGAAAAGCTCCACATATATATGATCTGGCTAGAATAGTTCCATTTCTACCGCGCTGTTACTTCGAGCTCGGTTAGCCCGGCGTTTTGCAATACTACTACTAATAATAATTTGTGGAATTTGACGCGCCCAGAACCATGGTATGGTTATCAGTAGAGGCCGGATTTTTAGGCACTAAAAAACCGCGTTTTAGGCGCCAAAAATAGGCAGATAAAACACCGTTTTAGGCCTCCAAAATCGTAAATATAGGCACAATAAATTTTTACATAAATTCAAATAATTTCAAACAGAGACGTACGCTGCCTGTATCTACGACAGGAAGCAAGAAAATGTTATTGTTTATGACAGCAGAAAGGCGCCAACGGTTGAACACAGCCATGCATTTCCCGAAGAGTTCGCAGATACGGTCTTTCCTGTTTTTGTCTAGCATGGCAAGTCAAATGTCCACCGTCAAATGAACACACTCCTAGATATCTTTCTTTTTGGAACGGCTGAGAAGGGCAGTGCAGGAAGAGATAGCCAGACCGCGGAGGGATGCCTCGCATTAGCTGGGTCTAATCGCGTTGGGTCATTTTCTCTCCTGATGGTGAACAAAAGGGTCCCTTAAAGGGTCCCTCAACAGGTTTGAGCATTTCGAGCTGACAAGTGTAATTAATGCATGCACTGGGCGCTCACGATCCCGTCTGGCAAGATTTGCAATGACACGCATCGCGGAAAGACGTGAAATTTCAAACTGAACGCCGCTTGCCCTTGTCGCGGACGCGTGGCCCAAGATGGAGGGGATGATGTGCAACAAGGAATGATCCTGCTCTCACGCCGCTCTTTTACGTAGACATTGGCGCTCTGACGTCGCTCACCGTATATAGCACGTGGCATTGTGAGAATTATTCGAGGTGACGTGTAATTTGTGTAGTCTGTAGTTGAGCAGATAAATGAAAGCGGAAAAAAATAATAAAACACAAACAGAATGTGAGCGCGTTTTTATTTTTATTTTTTATGTCGAATCACAGCGAGATGCTATACACTAATCGGCCTCCGTTTCACATGCGTTCGTCTTCTCGCCGTTCTCGCGTCGTGCCGGCGCCAGCCCTGACAACTCTTGGCGTGTTTTTGGTGCATCGTCTCTGACAGCAGTTGCAGCGGTGCGACGCGGTGTATAGCGGTAAGGATACATGATCCGTACCAGCCTCTCCAAACATATGCGCACTGAGGAATCCATCCCACAAGAACAGGCAATACACAACCGAGAATGCCGAATCGACACAACATATACTGCTCGGGCGCGTCATGCGCACGTGACCTTGCATGCACATGACTTGTTGATGCGGATGCGTCATGCGATATTCCGGTTCCTATACCGAAGAGGGCAGGAAAGCAATTAGGCTTGCGATCGCTACACAGGGCGATTGGCAAGGGTTTCAAGTTTGCCTCTTCGTATCATGGTCGTGGCTCGTAACCAACCAATTTGAAAAATTATCGTGGTACACTGTTCTTCATTGGGCACGCAACAGCTTCCAGTGTCTAAGTGCAATTTCTTATGTGACCTGGTTAGGGGCCCTTTAAGAAGTAAATTACAACCAAAACAAAAGCCGCGTGCACATCACATTTTTCTTTCTCTTGAACCACACTCTCCTTTACCCTGACGGCTCTCCACGGTTTTGCATTAATTCTGCACCTTTCCGCGGCTACACAGAGGGACCTCCTGTTCCCTTCCCACCGCCACAACCAGGCCTTCAGGGCGGTTCTTCAATTCCCTCGGCACATCCTCGGCCATAGACGTCACTCTCCTCTCCTTCTCCTATATTTATTTCTCACTCTTCATTCCCCCCGAAGACGCTGAGAGGTGCTCCCATTTGGGGCTGCAGACATGGCGTCGTTTCCTCTCCTCCAACCACTCGCACCATGTCGACGCTGTCGCGTGTGGTGGCCGCCACATCCCATTTCACTGCTGCTATCGGTTCTTTTTCGGAAGTTCGTCGAACTAGAGAACTTGGTTGAACCTTGTAGAGTTCGGAAAGGTCAATCTTGCCCTGTGACATGAATAACGGTCACAAACCGCACTCGAAAACGAAATTTGAGCTTAAATAATGTTCATATAGGCGCCGATTTTGAAAATAGGCATTTATAGGCACTTATCGGTATTTAGGCATGAACGCCGAAAATAGGCATTTATAGGCACTATAAAAACACTATAAAAGCCCTTCTTAACCTCTAATTCATGCTCATATATCAAAGTGGCGCGATAGGAACACAAGGAAAAAAAATAGGCATTTGCCTACAATCCGGTCTCTAGTTATCAGGCACGAAAATTTCTACCGCTTGAGTTCGTTAACAAGCACTTAAATGAAAGAGACTCGCGCACTTACGGTGGCCTCAAGCATTTCGTCTCCATAAAAATGCCACCGCTGTAGCCGGGATGGCATCCACATCATTCGCGTCAGGTCAAGAAAAATCTATGTTTAATGTGTATTCCACAGAACCCCAGCTGTCTATGTGAGCTACGTTGTCTCGTGACTCAGTAGCGTAATGTTTTGGGATAAGTGGTGTTGAACGGTCCTGCGTAAAAAGTTAATATCTCATACAGCACGTCAATGGATGTCTATACAACTCTGGAAACGAAACAGTATGATAGGAGCTCATTCGCAAAACATCGCGTCGTCTAAGTAGCATCAGGTAGCATCCTATATTCCAAAGGAAATTTAACATTGCACTTATGGTTCTAGTCACTCGTTTGCGGTCACAGAAACAGGTCATAATTTCGCTCACCGGCAGTTCATCTCAGCAATACATGCATATATGCACCAGGCATTATTAAGGTTCGCAATCAGTGTGAACGCTTGCGTAGTTTTCATGCAAATAAATGCTATTGGTTGCACTTTCTAAGAAAGCGTAGCAGTAAATATTTTTAGTGGGCCGTCAGGTGGAAAGGCGGATAAAACTGTCTGGTGGGTAGACAAATTTACGTAGTATTGCGTTACAATGTGCACTACCAGAAGGTAAACTTGATCACTGTGTCTATGGCAAAGCTCACATATGTATGTAAGCCTGCTAGGCGTAACGCCGCTCTTCGTCATTGTTTTCTTCAATAGTAAGCTGGCAGATTTCACGGGGGGAGTTTATTCTAACAGTGCGAAGTATAGCGGGTAAAAAAAAAACAAACAAAAAAAAAAAACATGCGCACAAAGCACAAAATTTATTCGATCACCGTTTTCAACAGATTTTGATCAATTAGCTTCTCTAAACTAATATAATTGTGACGTTTGCAGTGAATTCTGTTCGATCGATTATGTAGATGGATCTCCAAACACGAGCTGAAAAACAGGAGCATACAAATGCACAGGAAAATATAGTCAGGTTTAAATTTAGTGCATTATTTTCTATTATAATTTATATCTTCAGTAATAAATTTGTCTTTTCTAAATGGCTTCTTTACATGACTCAACTTAAATGATGTAGTGATTGTAACGTAAGTATACGAACTTTCCCACATGAAGCTTCCATATTCCAAAGTCGTAGTAAGATTTATTTCCAGTAATCATGCAAAAATACATGACGACTGCGGTGCGTCATAGATCCTGGTGGAACTATTGTTCAAGGTGAACAGCTGGAGAGGAAAATTATGAGGGCCTTCTTCTCAGGAAACGTGTGATGCAGCAACGTCATGTCAGTAGAATTAAGCGCGAAATGTAGAGTTTCGGTAGTACTAACACGGCCGCTGGATGAAAAAGCGTCGTGGTACTACAATGCCACTTCAAAAACGTTCACTTTTCCGACTGGGTTCCAAAGAATGTCCTGCGTTTTCAGAGTTGCATAGACTTTCGTTCGTTCACTTGGGCAGCCCTATGTCAAAGAACTTTAATTGTTTCCTCCGCAAAGACAAGCGGGCACGTTTCATCGGACAGGTGCTGTGAACGATGAAAAGTGTAAAGGAAAACAAAAACTATGCATTTCATTAGATCACACTTTTTAGCAGACTTTGTGCTGTAACAGCGCCATCATGCAACTAAGAAAACATTTAAAATGCTGGAGAAGCAAATACACATCTCTCTCTCTCTCTCTATATATATATATATATATATATATATATATATATATATATATATAGTGTTGACATGCGAGCCCCCCCCGAACAAAATTCCTGGCTACGCCACTGGCCACTCCAGTGAGTGCGAGTTCTCTACCACTGCGCCACGTCCCACACGCCCACGCCACTAGTGCCGTAAAAAGACTGCTGACACCCCCCTGCCCCCCCCCCCCCCAAAAAAAAAAACAAAAAAAAAACCGACAGTTTGGCTTCACGGGTGACATATCGTAGACAGATGCGACCTTCTTTTCTAACTAAGCCTTGTGTCTTCATAAGATACAAGGTGCTGCCGGCCACGCATGGTATGCCGCTAAGGCCAACAGCACCATTTTTCTTTCAGAATTCACAACATAGAAAAATATATAACAACTACCGAGGAGAAGGGTTAGTTTATCGGCTGTTACTGACAGGTCCAAGAGCCTTTTCTCGCCATTTGTACTGTTTGACATGCCTAGAAGTTTTATATTGACTGCAATATCGTTCGATAAGTACGCGCGCATTCCACTGAATAACGTTTATTGTCTTGCGCAAGCGACGATATGCCAGTACAGCGATCGCGTCAGTGTAGTGATTTGCATTTATATCAATAGCGGCAACAACATAACCGTTTGGTAAAAACCAAACTTCAATAAAGCGTTCCAAATGACAAGCTTGTGTTTTCAGATATGAGCCAGCAAATTGCCTCCGGCGGCTATAAGTGGCGACCTGTGTGCGTTGACTGAAAGCCCGTCGAATCGAAGCGCATCGCTCCTTGCGCTGACATGGTGCGCAAGAAAAAATGTCCAAGTGAGGTTAAACGATGACAAAGCTCCACTGTGCAGTCACTCAGACTTCTTGGAATCGCGTATCATTAACCCCAGAAGCGGCGATGACATGCAGAATGCCGATGGACTCGGTTGGTACGCTAGGCTTACGTTCGCTGGTGCACGCACGGGTTTTACTTGGGGGTACTGATCTCGGCGCAGGTGGCTTGCGGAGGTTGAAGTTTGCGCATGTTTTGTGTCGAAAGCTTCTCACTGTTACAATAAAGTGTAGCTGAGGTAAGCGAAACTTGAAGAATTACCAGAGATGTGTTTGCGTCGTGGTTCTATCGAGCGGCGTTGTTTTTCTGGCGTACAAGCCGCGGCACAGCATCCCGGATAGGACGCCGAATCGTAACGTCGTAGATTCCTCGGCCAGCACTTCTAAAAGATTGTCCCAACTGTATTTGTAAGCGCGTAGCTACAACTGTCAGGCTTGGGCATAAGCGGCTGCACTGCATGGAGCCGATATGACAGAGTGCTCGCTGATGACGGGAATTTACTAATGAGTAAATTCCCATCACAGCCATTACGCCGGCTTGATATACACCGAATTTGGTATTGCGTGAGGTGACTCTATGACGAACATAAATGACAAGTGGTAATATGGAAATCATGACATGCAAGTCATGTGCAACATGACTTGCATGCCACGCTCATGGCACGCTCGCGGCCGTTTCGCTAGCTCTATATACACCAAAATTGGTAGTGCGTGACGAGACTGTATGACGAACATAAGTGGCAGGGTGAAACATGAATATCATGACATGCACGTCATGTACAACGCCATATACATGCCACGTTAATGGTGCGCTTGCGTTCAGTTCGCTAGCTTGATATACACCAAAATTGGTATTGCCTGACGGGACTGTATGACGAATATAAATGGCAGGTCCTAAAATGAAAATCATGACATGGATGTTATGTAGAGCATGGTTTCTTCCTTGCATTACATCGATTCCCACAATGTGTGGGATCTGTTGGTTTTTTGTCGAACCAAACACCTGGAAAATTTTCTGATGAAACACGCTGATGGACCATTCCTTGAAAATTAAGCTAGAGTTCAGAGTCACATTTTTTATTGAGCGGTTTACATACAAATTTAGTTTTCTTAATATTTTAAGTTACAGTGTTCCAGCCATTGTTCAAGTTCAATTACATAACTGTTTATTGTAGGGTTAAAGTTACTTAAAGATGGTGCGAAAAAAGAATATGTTAGTGTCGTCAGCATACATGACCAGTACCGGTGAATCGGGCACATCACCTAAATCATTGATGCAAACTATAAACAACAACGGCCCTATGATTCAGCGAGCTATAATCAAGCGCTGCTCGACCCCGGAGGGCTATGCCGCTAAATGTTAAAGGAGTCCTGACACAAAAATTTTCGCCCCGCGTTTTTTTGCTGCAATGTGTTGCTGGGGGCCTGTTAGTCATAACACGGCACATCGTTTGCTCCAGCGCGCGACAGATAATTAATTACAAGCTCCTCATTACCGACACAGCCTCAGTTTCGGTTTGACAGAGCTCCAAAAACGACAAGCCGCCGGGTGCAACTATCACCACCTAGCGAGTGAAACGCTCGGTCGCGTGAGCACAGAACAGTGACGCACTTCCGCGCGGTCTGCATCGTCTGCTTGCATTCGCTTGTTACACACGCTGCGTGATGTCGTCGCCGTTATCGTCCTCGCTGTCGTCGTCGGGCTCATCGTCGTCTGATGGCGACGATTTTCTTGCGGCGGGGATGGAAGGAATTTTCGACGTGGCGAATCACTTCAGGTTTGACCCGCTGGCGAGGAGTGCTTCGTCGGGAAGCGGCAGCGATACCAGTGACGACGACCACGATGAACCTCGCGTCGGCAATGTACAATGGTAAGACCCGACACATTCGTACATAAATGTTCTGCAGGACGTTCGATTTTTCTACGTTCAATATTCGATTAAATCACCTGATATCATTGTGATGCCCTTCAACTTGATGGTTCCGAAAAAAGCTACACCACAGCACCAGACGTGAGCGATGCACAGGGTCGAGTCGGAAGACCCATGTACGCCAAATCCGGCGCCTTTTGTGTTAAAGCAATGCGCCTCGAAATGGAGCCCGCAAACGCGACTGTTCTGCACGGGGGACCAGTCCTGATACTCCTGACGTCCACAAGCGCACACGAACTCGACCCACTTCTGCCGCCGAGGTTCGTCGCGGGGAAACGTATGCAGCGATACGCCTGATCCCGACTTCGACGTGCAGAAGGAAACAGCGCAGAAGGATTTCGGCATTGTGGCCTGTCACTGCAGACCAGGCAGCACAGGGAAATCAAGAAGTCCTTGGGAGCAGGAAACGGGAAAGCTGTAGTGTCGCCAAACACAAAACTTTCAATGCGTGCGCCGTGGCAGCGCCTCCTCTTGGCCGCGGCCACACACTCGCGAGCAGCCGCTGAGCAGTGCGTGCAGTCGCCAACAGCGCAGCGGTATGCAGCGGCGAGCGCGTCAAAACAGAAATGGCGGCTACGACGTCATCATAACTTGTTAGTAGGGGGGTCACCTCGGGTCACCTCCGAGGGTGTCAATGCCGCCAGGTGCGGCCTAATGCTGGATCGTGCACGCGAACTTCGAAATTCATATAAAATACCTTCCAAGCTTTATTCACTGTCGACATTTTGCAGATGGTACACGCATGTACACGGGAATCGATCCAGCAGGCTATCTCGGCCGCGAAATTTTGTGTCAGTACCCCTTTAAGTGTGATCATCGCACCGTAAACGTAGACTTTTGGTATAGCTAGTCAAGTGGCACGTTCCCTCCATAAGCCGCGTAACAGCTAGTCACGTGACTAAAATCGCTCAATGTTGTAACAGGTAGTCACTTGACGTTCAGTCAAGTCTAGCCTTACTTAGTGTTCGCCGACGTGGAGCATTGGTCATGGTGCTCGGCTGCAAACACAAAGGTCGCGGGTTCGATGCCGGCCGCGGTGGTCGCATTTCGATGGAGGCGAAATGGTAGAGGCCCGTGTACTGTGCGATGTCAGTGCACGTTAAAAAAACACCAGATAGTCAAAACTTCCGGAGCCCACAACTGTGGCGTCTCTCTAATCATATCTTGGTTTCGGGTCGTAAAACCCGAGATATTGTTATCTAGCCATATTTAGTACATCTAGCAAAATCTTAGCATCTCTACTTGTCATTACTAGGAAAACTGGGTGGGTCGAACGCTAGCTGCGCTGATAGTTCCAGCCTTGGACCACTAGTGCAAGCTGCGCTCTTTCTTGCGATCACAGCTACGTGGTAATATTGCTGCGCCTTTTATGAAAGTATTGTGACATGTGCTTACATAGGTACTTCTTACGTCCCGCAGACATAACACCACCATGCTCACTCTGGACGACAACAGACGCTACAAGTGTCACGCAGGTCCCAAATTACACCAGGAATATATTTTTTGGGCTCTGCCCAAGTGCGACCTTCGTTAAATATGGCACTTACTGCTTAAAACATTAATAAAATAATTTCTTTCAAAAGGCTCAGTGCCGTTATTGTGTCGAGTTATACCTGAGAGCGTGCTTTCAAAAGCGCTACATGCACCCATGCAGCGTCTGGATACAGAACAGCTCCCGAGTAGAGCTGTGCACGGGCCTAATTTTCAAGCCCGAGCCCGGCCCGGGCCCATTGACTGCGTCGCAGGCCCGCCCGAGCCCGACCCCAAAGGGCTTCGAGCCCGTCCGGCCCGGCCCGACGTACAAAAACACAAATCCGGGCCCGGTCCGGCCCGACACTATGAAAGTTTGCTGCGGAGACAAGATATCACTTTTTGATCATGTTGCATTTTATTCAACATATCAAAGTTAAACATATGCAAACGACATTTGTTATTGTGTATACACAGATTACAAGTTCTGTAAAAATAACAAGCTGAGCAGTGATTCGGACTTCAGTGAAGTGCAGCGCATCACATATCCTGTCGCACTGAAGTTCCGTTCGCTGCTCGCACTGGTAGCCGGAATCGCAAATATCTTTTTCGCAAGCATAAAAAGCTTAGAATAATTAGACTCCTTGTTCTTCCAGCAGTTTATTATCTATGATGCAGGACAGGAGGATGATTGTATGGATAAATAATCACAAAGTCTGTGTGCTCATCGCTAAGTGCTAGAAAACAATTCCGGCACAACGTCTATATTTTTTTGGTTTGATGCGGGCTTTGCACCTGGCCCGGCCCACCCATGCCCGAGATGAGTAGCCCGAGCCCGGCCCGGGCCCGAGTTGGGAAGACGTCCGCATACCCGAGCCCGGCCCGCGGGCCGGGCCGGGCTCGGGCTTTCGGGCTACCCGGAGCCCGTGCACAGCTCTACTCCCGAGACGCGGTAACTCCGGCTCTTTGGGAGCTTTGCAGGAATGCCCGCTTTTAGGGAAACTCAAGACCTTCTAGAGCTCTTGCACCGCCTTATGGTAAGTTAAGGGGTCGCGAAGAATCCATTGTTGACATATTCCAATTTTATTTTATTTTGTTGAATCACCCAGTGCATGACTCTTGTTAATCGTGCATTACCTTACGACTTGTCCATAAAAAAGGAAATCGCGTGGTCGAGCCCTCGGTGCCTTCTTTAGTGAAACTTTAGTTGATGCATTGCCTACACATGTAAATAACTAAGTGGTTCATTTGTCATGATTTGAATGTAGAATTCGTAATAGAACGCCACGTTCACTACTTCCTACCCCTCGGACAAAAATAATACTATAACCGCTGAAAAGTGTTCCACATGTCCAGCAATGTTTAACCGCTATGAAACATTTCGGGAAAATTTTGATACGCGAAAACTTGTTTTGCCCGAAGTCTACCCACATGTGGCATCAGGCCGATTATTACGAGTAGGCGTCAGGAAAAAATGGGAAAAAAATATAAGATGATGCTTAATAAAGGCACAGGCGTTGTGTGTCTAGACCATTCTCTAAACAGTGCTTTGCGACGTTTTCAGTAATGAAATCTGATAAACACTGCAAAATATCTAAGCTGTTTGGCTGAAAGGAGAAAACATGCCAGACTGCTGTCAGTAAACTAATCACTAAACATTGAAAGCCCTTCTACTACGTGAAGATGGAAGACAATCGTAGCTGTTTGCTTTGTTTAATTACATTATAAGTTTTCTTTAGATCGCGATTTTTTTTTTAAATACCATGAGTTGCCCCTTAATGTCATACTGGCGATTATCTTGGATCAAGCGCCGTATGAATATGAACGAAATGTGCGGCGACAGCAGCCTTTTCTCGACGACATTTATTTTTTGGGAGGTGCTCCGGTATCGGGAAGGGGTGTGCGCGATGACATTGCTGGTTGCAAACCGGTGCACAATTAAACAATCACCCGTCACGGTGGTCTAGTGGTTGTGATGCTCGAGTCTAGGACCCGGGGGCTTTCTGCGCTCGGGAAGAGCGCATAAAGCGAGGGGGCGCTGCTACGCATTCTAGTTTTTTGCATTCGGGCGCTGCTACGCATTCTAGCACTTGAAGTCTTATTAGGTTCACTAATGCGGCGCGGAATGTAGCTTACCCATCTTCAAGCGTTGTCTTGGCGCTGGGGCAGCAAGATAATGCAACAGGTCATGTGTCAAACGGCATCAGCATGGCATATGTACTGGTGCTATACCTGGGGAGCAGTAATAGGGTAACTTTGGGTGCCTAAAAAGGCACAAAATGAACGCGCACAAAAGAAGAACCAAAACTAGCTTATACGCAGGAGTAAGCGGATGTACACAGATGCATCTATCCACGTCCTATCGCTTTGCTGAAAGCACAAAAATGCACTCTCGCTGACCGCATCGAATGAAATCGATTTACACCATATGGGATCCTCCGAAATTTTTTCCACAGCTTTACTCGCTCACTACGCCCCCTGCCCTCCGCACCTTTTCGATGCGAAGCATCTTATGAGCAAGCGTGACCCGGTGGCGTCCGCGCTCCACTGCGCATGCGCCAACTCTCCCCTTCTCCTACGCTCTCCCTCTCTCTCCTCTAGGCATCCCTTCTCGCATCGTCTACACACCCATTGCGCATGCGCGTCCCCTCCGCCTATCATTCCTCTCCCACGCTGCCCCCCCCTCTCTCGCCTCGCAACGCCGACGCAGGCAGCGTCTGCTAGCGACTTTCTTGATTGAAAAAACCGGCAGATCCCACGCACTGTGGGAATCGATGTAATGCGAAGCAGCCAGCAAGGAGCAAATCATGCTGTACATAATATGCATGTCATGATTTACATGTTAGGACCTGTCATTTATGTTCGTCATACAGTCACGTCGCGCAATACTAATTTTGGTGTACATCAAGCTAGCGAACTGGACGCAAGCACACCATGAGCGTGGCATGTAAATGACATTGCAGATGACATGCATGCCAATATTTTCACGTTACCACCTGCCACTTATGTTCGCTATACAGTCACATCCCGCCATACCAATTTTGGTGTATATCAAGCTAGCGAAACGGCTGTAAGCGCGCCATGAGCGTGGCACGCAAGTCATGTTGCACATGACATGTCATGATTTCCCTACTACCACTTATCACTTATGTTTGTCATAAAATCACGTCGCTCAAAAGGTCACTTTGTACATTCCAAAGTGTGTTCGGCAAAAGCTTGCGGCCATACGACTGACTATGCCACGTCTATTTTTTTTTACACTCTCAGTGGTATGGCACATGAACGGATTGCGTGCGTGTTTTCTTTTTTAATTTTTTACCTTGAATCGCGGTGAGACGCGAGGCTAATGTGCCTCCGTTTCGCATGCGTTCGTATTCTCGCGCTTTGCGCATCGTGCAGACGTCATCCGCGTTCCAGCGCTTAAATTGACGGACACTTTCTAAATTCCAAAGTGTGTTCCTCCAACGCCTGTGCCCTTTGAGACGGGGTCGGGCAGAATGGAACGCGATGCACGCGTCTCCACCTTGCATGATTATACACGCTGCGCACAGCGACGCTACACAAGCAAAGCGCGAGCCCTATGCAGTCCAACGCGACCGGCGTCTGTTTGCGCTCCCCGGCGGCCACCTGGCACCGTGCCAGGGCACGGCCGGAGGGACGGACGGACGGACGTGAGCATGAGGCATTAAAGGATTTTTCCTTAAAAATTTGGTGTATATCAAGCTAGCGAAACGGCTACGAGAGTGTCATGAGCGTGGCTTGCAAGTCATGTTGCACATGACATGTCATGATTTCCATATTACCACTTGTCATTTGTGCTTGTCATACAATAACGTCACTCAGTGCCAAATTTGGTGTATGTCAATCTAGCGAAACGGCCACGAGGGTCTCATGAGCGTGGCATGCAAGTCATGTTGCACGTGACATGTCATGATTTCTATATTACCACTGAAGGGAAGGAATTGTAAACTTAAGGGCTCGTTTGCTTTGTTAAACATAGTATTAATGAGAACTAACAGACAAAGATGCCAAGGAAAGTATAGGGGAAGCTATTAGAAGTAATTGTAATGTAAATGTGAAGAAATGAAAGTGGACGAAAAAGATAACTTGCCACCGGCAGGATCCGAACCTGCGACCTTCGAATAACGCGTCCGATGCTCTACCACTGAGCTACGGTGGCGGTCATCTCCCCGTCCACATTATGGGGTATATATGTGTACTTAAACGTGGGAGCGTCAGTCAGCGCCGCCTGTTGCCATTACGGCGAGTGTGGAACACTCTTTTTTGCCTGTAGGCGTCACGTAGTACGTGATCTTATTACGAGAGGGCAGCTGACTAGTAATCCCTCGCATACCACCTGAAGGCATCAAGTCTGCCAGAACGAGACCCTCGTTATGAATGAAGGAAGGAATTGTAAACTTAAGGGCTCGTTTGCTTTGTTAAACATAGTATTAATGAGAACTAACAGACAAAGATGCCAAGGAAAGTATAGGGGAAGCTAGTAGAAGTAATTGTAATGTAAATGTGAAGAAATGAAAGTGGACGAAAAGATAACTTGCCACCGGCAGGATCCGAACCTGCGACCTTCGAATAACGCGTCCGATGCTCTACCACTGAGCTACGGTGGCGGTCATCTCCCCGTCCACATTATGGGGTATATATGTGTACTCAAACGTGGGAGCGTCAGTCAGCGCCGCCTGTTGCCATTACGGCGAGTGTGGAACACTCTTTTTTTGCCTGTAGGCGTCACGTAGTACGTGATCTTATTACGAGAGGGCAGCTGACTAGTAATCCCTCGCATACCACCTGAAGGCATCAAGTCTGCCAGAACGAGACCCTCGTTATGAATGAAGGAAGGAATTGTAAACTTAAGGGCTCGTTTGCTTTGTTAAACATAGTATTAATGAGAACTAACAGACAAAGATGCCAAGGAAAGTATAGGGGAAGCTATTAGAAGTAATTGTAATGTAAATGTGAAGAAATGAAAGTGGACGAAAAGATAACTTGCCACCGGCAGGATCCGAACCTGCGACCTTCGAATAACGCGTCCGATGCTCTACCACTGAGCTACGGTGGCGGTCATCTCCCCGTCCACATTATGGGGTATATATGTGTACTCAAACGTGGGAGCGTCAGTCAGCGCCGCCTGTTGCCATTACGGCGAGTGTGGAACACTCTTTTTTGCCTGTAGGCGTCACGTAGTACGTGATCTTATTACGAGAGGGCAGCTGACTAGTAATCCCTCGCATACCACCTGAAGGCATCAAGTCTGCCAGAACGAGACCCTCGTTATGAATGAAGGAAGGAATTGTAAACTTAAGGGCTCGTTTGCTTTGTTAAACATAGTATTAATGAGAACTAACAGACAAAGATGCCAAGGAAAATATAGGGGAAGCTATTAGAAGTAATTGTAATGTAAATGTGAAGAAATGAAAGTGGACGAAAAGATAACTTGCCACCGGCAGGATCCGAACCTGCGACCTTCGAATAACGCGTCCGATGCTCTACCACTGAGCTACGGTGGCGGTCATCTCCCCGTCCACATTATGGGGTATATATGTGTACTTAAACGTGGGAGCGTCAGTCAGCGCCGCCTGTTGCCATTACGGCGAGTGTGGAACACTCTTTTTTGCCTGTAGGCGTCACGTAGTACGTGATCTTATTACGAGAGGGCAGCTGACTAGTAATCCCTCGCATACCACCTGAAGGCATCAAGTCTGCCAGAACGAGACCCTCGTTATGAATGAAGGAAGGAATTGTAAACTTAAGTTCTCATTAATACTATATAATACTGTTCTCATTAATACTATATTACCACTTGTCATTTATGCTTGTCATACAATCACGTCGCTCAACACCAAATTTGGTGTATATCAAGCAAGCGAAACGGCCCCGAGAGTGTCAATAGCGTGGCATGCAAGTCATGTTGCACATGACATGTCATGATTTCCATATTACCACTTGTCATTTATGCTCGTCATGCAGTCACGTAACTCAATACCCAATTTGGGGCATATCAAGCTAGCGAAACGGCCAGCGTGCCATGGGCGTGGATTTGCAAGTCATGTTGCACATGACATGTCATGATTTCCGTATGGCCACTTGGCATTTATGTTCGTCATACAGTCACGTCACGCAATACCAAATTTGGTGTATATCAAGCTAACGAAACGGCCGCGAGCGCGCCATGAGCGTGGAATGCAAGTCATGTCGCTCATGACATGTCATGATTTCCATATTACCACTTGTCATTTATGTTGGTCATGCAGAAATGTCTCATCGTACCAATTGTCGGATATATCAAGTTAAGAATACGGCCTCAGGAGCACTATGGCCATGGCTTGTAAATCATACTTTTCATGACAAGGCCCAACCGCATGCGTGCGATTTTCGAGCGACAGCGACAGGCGACAGCAACAAATGAGCTCCGTCGCGCTGTCGCGTCGCGATGGCTGCAACCACATGTTGGCGACAAAGTGCCATTGTTGCTAGACTGAAAACTATCGCGTGCATGTCGATAAATTGAAAAAAGAAGTTTAAAAGAAGACCGGTGACAACATGCCAAATTTATTACTGTCTTGCGTGGCATAAGGAAGCCATAAAAGCGTTTCGTGACTTTCTTTTTTGGCAAAATCTCGTTAAACCGCGACAGGGTGCCCAGAAGCGTGCGCTACGACGGCTACGACGCACATTGCATGACGATTTCGCATTGCAGCAAGCTACCGCCATTGCAGCAAGCTACCACCGAAACATCAAAACCAGGGTGGTGATCAAAACAAACCATCGGTAACAAGATTAACGACAAAATACGGTTGCTGCCTCACGCGTGAGATGTGACTATAGAGAAGGTAGTCTGTACCTTGCATTCCTTGAAGTACGCGCGGATAACAAGCGTCAAGCGCTAAGTGCAGCCGAAGCGAGGATCAAGGGTGCCGCCATGTTGCCGGAAATCGTCACGCTCACTTCCGCGCCACAAGCGATATTTTCTAGTTTTCCAGAAACGCGCAACGCGGCGAGCGACGGCGACGGATGGGGCTCCGCGACAGCAGATACTGTCTCTCGTCGCTGTCGCTCGAAAATCGCATGCGTGCGGTTAGGCCTTTAGTCGTGATTTTCATGATATGACCAGTCATTCCTGTTCGTCATACAGTCATGTTATGCTATGCGAATATTGGTATAAATCCCATGAACGATACGGCCAGGAGAGCACAAAGTCGTAGGCGGCTAGATAGATAGATAGATAGCTAGATAGCTAGATAGCTAGATGGATAGATAGATGGATAGATAGATAGATAGATAGATAGATAGATAGATAGATAGCTAGATAGATGGATAGATAGATAGATAGATAGATAGATAGATAGATAGATAGATAGATAGATAGATAGATAGATAGATAGATAGATAGATAGATAGATAGATAGATAGATACGCTCAAAGTCGCCGAAGTTCGCTAAGAAATGCTTCGCATTTAAAAAGCTGCACATCCGTTCACAGGCCACCCCGTAAATATAGGCGCTGGATCTTGACCTGCAAGGTAGTGCAGCTGGGAGATTTCTCCTGTGCGTTGTTAGACAATAAAAATTCGCAGCGTGCGCGTTAACTAAAAGCGGACTGCGGGCCTCTATGTTCAGTCGGAGTCTTCTGTCTCTCATTGCCCATTAGCAGCGATTGGTATGTTCCAGTAGGAAACATCGGTCCATTACTGCGTGCTTTGCGCCTCCCAGGTTTCTCTCCTGCGCAACGCCGCGATGAGCGCCAGCGTCAACGCCGCCGCCAATGTAAGGGTTAGCGCCCGCTGCTTCGCATCTACACATGGTTCCCTTTAGCGGGAGATGGTGTAATTTTTAAATGCGAAGCATTTCTTGGCGAACTTCGGCGACTTTGCGCGTATCTATCTATCTATCTATCTATCTATCTATCTATCTATCTATCTATCTATCTATCTATCTATCTATCTATCTATCTATCTATCTATCTATCTATCTATCTATCTATCTATCTATCTAGCCGCCTACGACTTTGTGCTCTGCTGGCCGTATCGTTAATGGGATTTATACCAAATTTGGTATGGCATAACATGACTGTATGACACACATGAATGACTGGTCATATCATGAAAATCGTGACTAACTTGTCATGAAAAGTATGATTTACACGCCATGGCCATAGTGCTCCTGAGGCCGTTTTCTTAACTTGATATATACAAAAATTGGTACGATCAGACATTTCAGCATGACGAACATAAATAACAGGTGATTATATGAAAATTATGACCCTCATGTCATGTACAACATGATTTACATGCAACGCTCACGGCGCGCTGACGGCCGTTTCGCTAGCTTGATATACACCAAAGTTGGTATCGCCTAACGTGACTGTATGGCGAACATAAATTACAAATGGCGACATCGAAATCATGACATGTCATGTGCAACATGACTTGCATGTCACGCTCGTAGCCGTTTCGCTGGTTTGATATGCACCAAATTTGGTATTCAATGACGTGGTTGTATGAAGAGAATAAATGACAAGTGGTAATATCGAAATCATGATATGCCATGTGCAACATGACTTGCATGAGACGCTCATGACACTCTCGTGGCCGTTTCGCTAGCTTGATATACACCAAATTTCTTACTGAGTGACGTGACTGTATGACGAGCATAAATGACAAGTGGTATTATGGAAATCATGACATGTCATGTGCAACATGACTTGCATGCCACGCTCATGACACTCTCGTGGCCGTTTCGCTAGCTTGATATACACCAAATTTTTAAGGCGAAACCTTTAATGTCTCATGCTCACGTCCGTACGTCCGTTCGGCCGTCCGTCCGTCCGTCCCTGCAGCCGTGCCCTGGCACGGTGCCAAGTAGGTGCCGGGGTGCGCAAACGGACGCCGGTCGCGTTGCACTCTACAGCGTTGCGCTTTGCTTGCGTAGCGTCGCTGTGCCGAGCGTCTCTAATCATGCAAGGAGGGAGACGCGCGCATCATGTTCCATTCTGATCGACCCCGTCCATGGTGACCCCGTCTCATAGGGCACAGGCGTTTGAGGAACACACTTTGGAATATACAATGTGTCCGACAATTTAAACGCTGGAACGCGGATGGCGTCTGCACGATGCGCAGAGTGCGATAAGACGAACGCTTGCGAACCGGAGGCAGATTGGTCTCGCGTCTCGCTGCGATTTGAGGTAAAAAATTAAGCTAAAATAAGTGGCAGGTGGTAACATGAAAATCTTGGCATGCATGTCATCTACAATGCCATTTACATGCCACGCTCATGGTGCGCTTGCGTCCAGTTCGCTAGCTTGATATACACCAAAATTTGTATTGCGCGACGTGACTGTATGACGAACACAAATGACAGGTCCTGACATGTAAATTATGATATGCATATTATGTGCGGCATAATTTGCTCCTTGCTGGCTCCTTCGCATTACATCGATTCCCACAGTGCGTGGGATCTGCCGGCTTTTTTTAAAGGTAGATCTTTCAGGTGGTTAATGGAAAGGTTGGAAAGGTCGATGGGTAAGTGCCGGAGGAATAAAGCCACACAAACGAAAAAAAATTCCCCCATCTCCCGCTAATGGGAACCATGTGCGGATGCGAAGCAGCGGGGAGATAATTAACTTGAGCGGGAGGAACGTCGCCGCTCTCGTTTCACGGGAGCGGTCCGGGCGCTCATCGCGGCGCTGCACAGGAGAGAGAATCAGGCGCGTGCGCTCCGTCATTTTCATACCGCGGAACTACCATGGCGCCCCCAGCGGAGTATGCAGCTGTCGCACCAGGAGAACGCCGCTAGCGATACGCGAGGCGGACGCGCTCGCATCGGCTCCTGTTCTTTTAAATGTTTTTGGCCGAAACTTTGCCGATCGACCTCGGTTTTTCGACTCATCTGAACCAGTTTCTCTCAGGGATCAAGCGGATACCCGATTTTTGCGGGTAGGTCAAGTTTTCACCATTTTATTGGGGTTTTTACCCCGTGCCACGCTGGTGCTCAGCTTGGCCTGCCGAGCGAGACGCTGCGTGGATGCCGCTCGAGGGAATGGACTTCGGCGATGAAAACTCCAGACAGGAGGATGAAGCCTCCGGATGGATTGTTGCCCACTCTCGGAAGAAGCAGCGTCAGGATTTTACGCCCGGGGACAACAGCCCTGGCCCCAGTGCCGGTACCCGCTCAGCGCACCCGAAGGGACCGATCAAGAAGCTCATCGCCGCGTCGCGCCTGCCGGGATTGCCTAAAGATTACTACCGGGTTGTCGTTCGTCCCAAGGGAGGCCTGGACGTACGCAAGGTCAGTCGAATCAAGGTTACCCAAGCTCTGGTGATGGCTGCTTGTCTCGGCCCGCCGCAGGCTGAGGAGGATATTGTTTGCGCCAATGACATCCAGAACATTTTTGTGATCAGCACGCCACACGCTAGGAACGCGGAAGCCTACGCTAAAGTGAAGCAAGTTCGGGTGGGAGAAACGCTCCACGAAGTCTCTACTTACGTGACGCCGCCTGGGGATACGTGCAGGGGGAGTTGTTCGGGGTATTGACCCTGAGCTCTCTGACGACCGGCTTGGCGAGCTCTTCGTGCACACACGGAATCCGAAGGTTCTTGGAGTACGGCGCATCAAGCAAACGCCGACAGTGATCGTCCTCTTCGACGGTATGAAAGTTCCAAACTACGTTATGTGTGGGACGAACATGATCCGGTGCACCCTCTACCGACGTCAGATCGACGCCTGTCGGACCTGCGGAAAGCTGGGGCACCGCTCGGACGTTTGTCCTACTCCAACTGCCATCACCTGCCCGGACTGTGGGGCCTCATCGCCCCCTGAGAATCACACGTGCCAGCCGAAGTGCTCCATCTGTGGAGGAGCGCATCTGACGGCGGATCGGGCCTGCAAAAGCAGGTATCAGGTCCCCTACATCGTTCGTCGTAGAAGGCGACGACGCAGAAAAGCTAACAAGCAGCGTGGGGAGTTCGTGCCACAGCAAGCTGCCGGGCCTGGGTTCAACCAGGGGGGTGAACCTAATACCTCTGGGCGGGGTGCGGGCCACCGCTCTCGCTCTAGGGATAGGTCTGCCTCCTGTGTCCGGATTCAGCAGGAACCTACCTGGGCTCAACGAGTGGGCCAAAAACGTGAGTCTCGCACTATCGAGCAGCGCGAGTTGCCAGAGCAAGCTACGGCTAGAATACAGCAGCTAGAGCGTGAGAATGCAACTCTGAGGAGTGAGCTTCGGGAGATTAAAGCGTTAGTCGAGGAGCTTAGACAGCGCGAACGCACGCCTGAGGTGGCCGTGAATGTGCAGCAAACCGAAACGCAACCTTCTAGAGGCGGCAAGCGAAAGGCCGCTGACCCTCCAGTAGATTTCGAAAAGGAGTTCAGTGACTTTAAAGAGGAAATTACGGGCGTGGTCCGTGAAATTAAGGAGGCCATCGCTGGTGTCAGCTCTGTCATCCAGTCCCTTTCTGCAAGGATGGGGGTGGTGGAACAAAATTTAAGCAGCAATCATGGCGAAGCTAAATAAGGAATTAATAATTTGGCAATGGAATTGCGCGAGCTTCCTCAGGAAGAAGGCAGTCTTGCAGCAGTTCGTTAGCTCACAGGCGAATAAAGCAGCCGTAATACTCCTCCAGGAGACCCTTAAAGGAGAGGTGGCCCTGCGGGGTTATCGCTCCGTGGCCTGTTGGGGGGGCAGGAAAACGCGGGGTCGCCACACTTATATCCAAAGAGTTCTCTTTTGAGGTTCACGAAGTACGTCCAGATTTAAAGGTGGAACACATATTTATTGAGTTAATTCCAAACTCTCGGCTTAAGGAGCACCTATTTATACTCAATGTTTACAGCTCACCATCAGATACTCGCGAAACTTTTAATGCGCTTCTCTGCAAAGCCTCCAAAATCGCGGGCTCGGCTCCGTTGACAGTTGCTGGCGACTTCAATGCGCACCATCAGACGTGGGGCTATACTCATAACACGGCTAAGGGGCGGGCGCTTCTGCAGCATACAACCAACCTTAACTTGATATTAATTACTGATCATAACTTTCCCACACGTCTCGGCAATTCTGTAGTGAGGGACACCACGCCGGACCTGTCTTTTGTCAGGAACGTCGAGTGCCCCCTCTGGCAGAACTTGCATGAGAACTTGGGGAGCGACCATTTCATCGCGTCTGTCTCCGTTGAGATTAAGGCACCACCCCTTCGAGTTTTCAAAATTGTTGACTGGGACGCCTTCCGGGAAATTAGAAAGAGTGATGACAATGAGTACGATGACCTTGGCCAGCTATTTGAGCGGCTTAAGGCGGACGTTAAAGCTGCCACTAAGTTGGTGCACACGGATCTTAAAACGGAGCGCATGGACAGTCGCCTAGCGAGGCTTCTTGAAGCTAAAAACTCCATACTTAACAGATGGCGTACGCAGCGACTTAACAGGCGGCTCAGAAAGAAAATTGCTCTACTGAATCAGGAGATTGAATCGTACAGCCGAACCCTGGCCAGAGAACAATGGGATGAGGTATGTAACGCTGTCGATGGGCAGATGCGGTCAGGGGCAAAATGGAACATTCTCAAGCACCTCCTCGGAGATCGGCAAACTAAAGCTAATCAGACACACACTGTTGATCGGCTCATTCACAAGGAGAGGTCTGCTGGGCTCTCCGACGATCAAATTTTACAACAGCTTGCGGATAGGTACCTCCCCCTGGGGGCTTCCACAGGTGCAGACTACCCGGATTACTCTGGTCTGAGGGAGGCGGAGCTGGACTCCCCCTTCAGCACGGCGGAGATCAGGACGGTCCTTTTTGATCTCAATGGGAAGTCGGCTCCCGGGCCAGATGGCATTACTAACAGGCTACTTAAAAATCTGGACGATAGATCCATTGAGCTACTAACTGACGAGGTCAACCGGGTTTGGGAGTCGGGGCAGGTGCCGGAGGAGTGGCGAACGGCCTCTGTCGTCCTCATACCTAAGCCTGGTAAACCTCTCGGGCTCGACACGCTTCGACCGATCTCACTCACGTCTTGCGTGGGTAAGGTCGCGGAGCATGCTATCCTTAACCGAATCTCCCATCACATTGAGCAAAACGAGCTCTTTCCTTTCAATCTCATTGGCTTTCGTCCCGCACTCTCTAGACAGGACGTTATGAAAATGATTAAGCATCAAATTCTCGACACAGACACCAGAGATGTTCGTGGTATTCTAGCACTAGATCTTGAGAAAGCCTTCGATAAGATCTCACATGCTCACATACTGGACTCGATCTCTGAGTTGGGGCTGGGGTCCCGCTTCTATGGTTTCGTCCGCTCTTTTCTCAGGGATCGCGTTGCTACCATTCGGCTCGGGGACCTCTGCTCCAAGGAATTTCACCTTGGACCTCGGGGAACCCCTCAGGGATCGGTAATTTCGCCGCTAATTTTTAACATCGCGATGAGGAAACTCTCCCTCTCCCTAGCTCGTATCGACCGCATTGGACATGCGCTGTATGCGGACGATATTACTATATGGTGCACGGGGGGTAGAGATGGAGACGTTGAGGATTCTCTGCAGCAGGCCCTCAGGTGCACGGAGGAGTTTTTGGATAACACTGGGCTGCACTTGTCAACCGCCAAATCAGAGCTCCTTCTGTACACACAGCCAGAGAAACGCAAATTCACCACCATCCCATTCCCGCCAGAAGAGATAAGGATCGAAATTCACACACGGTCAGGGGCAGGCCATCCCCCGCGTCGACAAAATTCGGATTTTAGGCATGTTCCTGGAGGAGCACGGTAGTAACTCTCACACCCTTACCCGTATTGCGGCGAAGGCGGAGAGCATGGTCAAGCTTATACCTCGGGTGTCTAGCAGGCGTGGAGGGCTTTGTGAGGCCAACCTCATGAGGCTCTTCCATGCCTTTCTTATGAGTCACATAAATTACATTGCCGCAGCGCATAGGTGGGAAAGGAAAGAACAAGGAAAACTGGATTCGATTATTAGAAAATGCATTAAGAAGGTCTTGGGCCTTCCGAACAACACTAATGAGGAAAAGCTCAAGGCCCTTGGTATGCACAATACATTTAACGAGATTGCAGAAGCGCAAGAAACAGCACAGGCTGCAAGACTGTCCTCTTCCAAAGCTGGGAGGCGCATCCTGGAGTTTCTGGGTTGCGAGCCCACTTTGGTAGCAGAAAAAGATTCAACTCCCTACTAAATTGAGGAGCAGATTACGGTCTCCCAAATTCCTAGAAACGTACACCCACTCTACAATGTAGGCCGCCGCGTCGCTAGAGCGAGGTCACTCCTCAGTTCCGCTGCTGCCACCCCTGAACTTGTGGCGTTCGTTGACGCAGCACAATACCCCGGCACAGCCAATTTCGTGGCTGTGGTCACTGACCTTCATGGTAAACTCCTCACGGCAGCATCTCTTCGAGATACCACGCCGGCAAGAGCAGAGCAAACTGCTATAGCACTGGCCGTGGCGATTCCCACGCTTACGTGCATTTTCACCGACTCTCGGGCAGCTGCACGAGCATTCATGATGGGGTCAGTCTGTGAGCAGGCGGCCCATATTCTTGCCAAAAGTCCGAATTACACTGAAATCAACGGTCACATCACTTGGTTTCCTGCCCACATGGGTAAGGATGTCCACCCCTGTTATCCCCAATGCTAATGAGCTTGCCCACGCCCGCGAACTGTCCCACCGTGACGGGCAATCGGCCTCTACATACTTTGGGGAAGGCACCCGGCAGCTTGATTCCCCTCTTCACGTTTAACGAAATATGTCGACACTACCAATTGGCCAAGCGTACGTTCCCGCTCCCGCACCCGCAACTCTCGAGGGCCCAGTCAGTCACTTTAAGAATGTTACAAACGGGCACTTACCCGTCGCCTTTAGTGTATAGTAAATTTATCGACAGCATAAAGCCCCACTGCCCTCACTGCGACGAGAGACGATGCACATTATCCCATATGCTCTGGCAATGCACGGCGGCAATCACCAGCTCGGACCGGGAGGTCCAAATCCGGGGCTGTCCAGAGGGCCCGCAGTGTGGCGGAGGGGCTTGCCCTTCCTGTCCCCACGTGGGTGCGGCCCGCAGCCGACCATCCCTCTTGAGGGGAATCGGCTCCTCAGGATATTTTATAAATAAAGTTCATTGACTG